>OZ010682.1:4186087-4224961 GCA_963932265.1 Thymelicus lineola | reverse complement strand
CAAGAAAGAAATTTTGGAGCTGAAAAGCACGCTCAATAAATTTATAGAAACTCAAAATGTGTCTCTAATTAACTTAAAGCAGGAAATTTCGGAAGTAAAGAATCAAATATCGAATGTCTATACAACAAGCAAGGAAATAGAAAGTGCTGTTGATTTCTTAACAGAAAAATTTGATACTGCCAGTAATAGAATTGAAAAGCTTGAAGAATCCTCTTTGTTATTTCAAAATCAAATATCCTTATTGCAAACAAAAGTTGAAGATTTAACGCGTGAAGCATATCAAAACCAAATCGAAATTCGAAATATTCCCACTTCAGCGAATGAGACACAAGATGACCTTATCCTGCTAGCCCAGAGAACTGCCGCTGCCGTTAAGGGTTGTATATCCTCACAAGACATAACCGACATTAGACGTTTACCTGGTAAGCAGAGTACAAAGCAAACTATCCTAGTTAATTTGAGGGGTCCAATCGTAAAAAATAACTTGCTCAACGCTATAAAGAAATTTAACACTGAGAACAGCAGCAAACTGAATTCAGCCCACATCGGTATCGGAGGATCTCCCTTTCCGATATATGTATCTGAGCACTTAACCCCTAAAACGCGTTTGTTGTATTTCAAGGCACGGAATTTTGCAAAAGAAAACAAATATAAATTTTGTTGGATATCACACGGCAGAGTGTTACTAAGGGAAGATGAAGGGTCTAAGGTACTCCTAATACGGGAAGAAGGCGATATCCCAGTGACCAAAAATTTCAACAAAATAATATAGTAGTGTACTTTTAATGCTTACCTATTAATTTTCTAAAATTGTCACTCATTGATTACATAACTAACATAAATAAATTGCATGTTTTATACTAATTTTGTTTACATATGTGTTTTCCTTGTTAAATACTAACAAAATACAGTAATACATTTATACGCTAAGTCTACATTATTTATTAGAATATAACCTACCTAATAACCATAAAAGTATTAACCTACTCACTTTATGTTGGGCTCACCTATGTATATACCCGTAAGATTCAAACGAATCTGTAAGCATAAAATACTTAATACATAACAAACTTTAACTTTAACTTCATAGTTTAATTATATTGTATAATTGTCATTTATTCAAAAACTAAGGTGTGTATATAAATCACTCTCATACAAACAAACAAAACAACACAAAAATATTTGATAGAATACTCACAAAAAAACTACTGATACGCTAAGGACAAATATCGTTTACTTTGTTCTGTAGTTAGTCATAAAATGATATAATTTAACGAAAAATTTCACACCAGTGTTTTATACTTCTTTAAATTGATATTAATTTCCTTCCTAACTATATTCTAACCAAAACTAAAAATGGTTTTACTTAGAGAAAATTCATTAGCAAATGACCTAGAAGAATTACTACAACCTGTATCAATATCATGCGATCCGACATCATGAATATATTTGGAGTGTGTGTAATAAAATTTGTCGAAGTAACATCAGGGGCAAAAATCTGCGTTTAATTAAGCTAATAGAAGTTATCAAAACATACCGCTGTTTCTAAGACGGGACCTATTCATGCGTTTTTCCAACTATAGAATCCGTTGACTCAATTATTTTCATTTTCCCTTTTCATATTTTCCCATATTTAATTCAAATTGGGCGTACTATAATAACTGAAAAAATACTGTAAAAGGACTGTAAAAACGATTATAAAATTCGAAAATAAAATGAAAATAAAATTTCGTGACAGCACGTTTTGCACAAAAAAGCACAATGACATTGCCAGTGGTGGACAGATGGAGCTAGGGACGCACCACAGAGAATGAAGAACGCGCTTATCTTTAAACATTGTGACGGCAAGTAGCACAGAGCACGTACTACATAGTACAAAATATGAGGACGAGATTACGGAACATAATACTCAAGTTTGTTACTCCATCCATATTTAAGAACGACTTATAATTTTAAGTTTTTGCATTGTTTAATATATACCTAGAAAAATAATTGTTGTATATGCAGTGTTAGCAACTATCAATAAGTCCCGTAGCTTAAAGAGCTGATGCCAGAAATACAGGCTTTGATCCTAGTTCAGGCATCAGACAGTTTTAAATACATACAATTAAAATGTAACAACTAAAACTGTAATGCTGTCAATAAACGATTATTTCATTTCATTTAAAATAAATATACCCAGAACTAGAGTATTCATGTGTTTTATAATCCCACGCATTTTCTTTACATTTCTCTTTTATATAGCAGACCACTGTACTTACAGTCCATCGCGTTTAATGTCGTAGGTGTTTCTATGGATATTACATCATTTCGGTAAAGTTATCACAAAATATCTAATATAATTATTCAGCCCACAACACTATTTCAAAAGTTCTAACAGAGTTTCGGGTCGCGTAGAGACTAGAGAGTATTATGTTCCTTGGTTTCGGGAACGCGTTTTAATGAACAAAGTTTGACCATTATTGAAATATCTCTGCTAAGCAGAGTAGGAAGGCTGCACGGACCTGAAAATAACCTCGGAGGTCACCTTGTCTTATAGAGAGTTATGCCGCCCGCTTTCCATGTGTGCGTAATTTTTAATGCGGTCTTTTTTTAAATAGAGGATTTGGTATTACTATGAGTGCCTCACTGAATTTGTAGTTGACATTCCGTCTGTTCTTTTTTCAAGTCTGTGATAGGCTGTGTTTAAAATTTAAATCGCGCGTTCATTTGGTCAAAAGCAAAACAACCGTCTTATTGTATTTAATAAAATATAATTTATTAAAATTCTACGTACGGTCATTAAGCTCCACGGTCTGCTGGATGAGGATGCTGGAGGCGCCGATGAGGAAGTCCAGACCATGCATCGGGATGAACTGTCCGCGAGTACTGCTTTGCCAGTTCACAGTAGATACCGGTAAGTTGCCTAGAAGTAAACAATAAATCATTATTTATAAAAAATGTGTGTATTTTATAACGGAAACATACAGCAATAATATAACAATTAACAGGTTTCACCCACAGACTTAAAAAGAGAAAAATTACGCACACATGGTAAGCGGGCAGCGTCACTCTCTATAAGAAAAGGTGACGTCTGGTTCTTTTTTCAAGTCTGTGGTTCCACCATACAAATACAACAAATATACATAATATAGCATTATAGCATATAGAAGATTGGAGACATTGGAGCAGCCGCCTAGCCGTCGACGCAGTTAATACGAGTGCTGTACCAGCCCTGGAGACAAGGTTAGTGTGCTTGCCAATCCTCGCAACAACCCTTTACCTACTTCTTTCTGCACCTGCGATAATATAGTCCATTTTCGATTTTCTATACATCTTACAAACATATCTATACATAAATCGTCCGCATGAACCTTCAAAGACTTCATCGCATTTCCACCAAGAATTTTAAAAAGAGTACAAAAAAATTAATTAAATGATAACAGCTATGTATGTTCAGTATGTTCTCGATGGACTCCAACACGGCTGGCAATTTGATGAAATGCTCAGGAAATCTTCAGATAAGCGTTACAGTATCACTCGATCCTGTGTTGTTTGGTAGCGATCGAATCGGATGAAAAAAATTTTTTTTGACTGCTACCCGGTCGGTCGTTAGTAATTGTTATAGTTACTACAATTTTTGTATCATTAAAATTCTTGATAATTCCTATAGTTAAGTTATATCAAAGTTATGTCTGCGATAGGAGTTCTTAGTTCTTACTCACCAAGGGTAGATGGTTGCACGCTAATTACTAAATCTGGACTCGAATTCGTCTCCTGGTCTGAAAGTTAAATTAATAAAAAATATCTTAAAATATTTTGAACGTACCTAATTATTAATTTGTCAACAATATTAACTAACTTAAATACCAAAATACCCAAAATAAAACAAAAATTTTAAGATAACTAGAATGTATGTTGCAATCTCAGAATCTGAGGTTGCAATATTGTGACAAATATTAGAAAACTCATAAGATTCGACATTCATAATTCCATATCACCCATATAATATTATATCTCATCGGATTATCGACCATTGTAACTTTTAACTTGAAATATGTATAGCTTTAAAATTGGGTAAAACTTACCTTCGGGAGTTGACAGATTATTGACACTTTGTTTACGAACTTCTCCATTTTCCATTGTTGTTGAATGTTTGAATGTTACGGTGTACTTAATTGGATGTTCTTTGTTATTAGGATAACACGATACTGCGATAGTGGCGTATTAGCTCGCGCCTCGACTTATCAATAGATATATCTCTGTCATTATCGGTGTAACTCACGTACGACTGCATGTAGTTGTAACTATGTATTTATATTTATTTACTACTTTCGAATAGATGGATAATATTTGTTAGTCTTTCACGCAAAAACTACTGAACCAATTTTCATGAAATTTAGCATGCAGGTAGACAATGATCTCTCCACCAATCCACACTGGAGCAGCGTGGTGGAGTATGCTCTAGGCCTCCTCAAGGGGACAGACCCGTGCTCAGTAGTGGGCCATTAATGGGTCGAAGCCAGCCAGCCAGACCATGATCTAGAGTAAGATAGGGTAGGTAATTATTATCCCAGGATAAGTGAGCAATGTAAGTAAATATTGCCCTTTGTCTAGAAATTGCTTAATATTCTATTCTTTCTTGTTCGGCAACGATGGTGATAGGGTTGCCAGATGGTGTGACTGAAATATTTGGATAAAACTTCAAAAAGTTAGGATTAGTCAGGACAAAACATTTGGAACGAAGTTCCTTATCGCGCGTTATGAAAGGGGGCTAGACGGAAAAAATTCGTACGAAAAGTTGCCACGACACTTTTTGAAGTGATGCAGAAAGTTTTACAGAGATGGCGCTGTACAACTTTCTGAATCACGCTAGTAGCGTGAGCTCTTTTCATATTGCTGAATCGCACTGCTGAGCGCGTAAAACAATACTTAAATCGAAAGGAACTTCGTTCCATCCGGGTGTCCCTTGACACCTCTCAAGTTTGTTTTTTTTTGGAAATAGCCGGTAAACGAACTGACGACGAAAAAAATAACGGCTAGAGGGCATGCGGAAAACGCGTTCTGTTAAACCGAGTGAATTGTCGGGACATTTTGTATTTTGTCGGGACTCTGGAGATCATGTGGATGGCGGAACAATCCAGACGAATCCCGACCACCTGGCAACCCTCAAGGTGCTGATGTTCATGGGCGACGTTGACCACTTACCATCAGATTGCTGGTCAGGCTCGGCTTCTCGTTTGTCAGCTTTTTACATAAAACATAATATGGTTATTGTTACGTTTGTGAATATTATTTTGTATTGTTACAGTATCTTTCTTATTTTGTTGTTTCTATCAGATAAATTGCAATGTTTTCTCAACCCAAATATATGTAGAAATTACCTGGAAAGGTTACTCACCAGCCATAATCTGGCTTTCTTTTGATACTAGATAACGCGAACGGCCCGTTTAATTTTTTATGTATACCTACTATCTACTTATGGTACCTAAGTTTGGCAGAATATGGGATATCCATATTGATATCCATGGTTAGATCTAACTGACCTATTAAATCAATCTATTGTTTATTTAAGCGCAGAATGCTGCAATTTACATTAAGATAGTGTATCGGGTATATGGGTATTACATAGGGGTATCGTTGAAAAGGTCTTTCAAAAATATTGATATGCATCTTTGACTATTTATCGATTCAGGGACATACGAAATGTTAATTAAGGTTAGAGTCTGTACTATTATCTGTTAGAGCGAAGTTTGCCCCCGCTGCCAACTAAATGGTAGGTGTTGGAAATGTAGAAAAATCACGACAATATGATGAATTTAAGTAGGAAACCATCACGGCTATTGTATTGTACGAATATATAATTACTAGCAATCGCCCTCGCTTCGCTTCGGAAAAAATCTTAGGTGCTTTAGTTAACTTACATAACATACTCTTAAAGCAGCATGATCGCTCATTAGAACAACGTTACTATGAAAGGTCAATACTCGAAATAACGATTCGATATTTTTAGGGTTCATTACCTCTAAAGAAAAAACACGGTTCCCTTAAGATCACTTACTCCATTGCCCGTCTGTCTGTTTGTATTTCAAGACCTTTTTTCTCAGGAACGTGTGAAGGTAACAAATTAAAATTAATCCAACACTCAGGTCTGCAATCCCTAGGAGCTGTGAAAACATATAATATTCTGTATCCTCAAAGCAATCAAAAAACATTCGGCTAGAAGGAATGTCTTAGGTAAAACGTAGGTTAAATAAAAAATCTTAAAACTGTGAATTTGTAAGTATCACAAAAAAATAATTTTAAACCTATTTGCAGAACTTGGTAATTTGATCGGGACCCATATCGATACATAATATATGGGGACAACAGTTCTTCAACGGCAAAGTTAAATTTGTTCCGTTTATCTTTTCGTTACACAACTAGGATGTTAGGTTTTACTAAACAATTAAGTTAGGTTCAACAAACGTAGTTCGCACTGCGCCGGTTGCTTTTACTTATTGGAACGAAGTTCCTTATCGCGCGTTGTGAAAGGGGGCTAGACGGAAAATTACGACACTTTTTGATTCTTAGGAATGACGACACTTTTTTTGAAGTGATTCAGAGAGTTTTACAGAGATGGCGCTGTACAATTTTCTGAATCACGCTAGCGTAAAACAATACTTAAATCGAAAGGAACTTCGTTCCATCGGTGTTATTATTATTTCATCATATAATTTTCTAAATTTTTTGTTTCCTACTTAACCCTTAGTACTTAAATTACATTGAATAAATAAATTGTATGATAATGTTTGCTGATCCATCAGTATTTCACATTAGGTACCCAGACTTTAAAAAAAGAAATAGTCTTATATCGTTCTCCAAGGTACAATCTATGTCTATACCAAAACACATCAAGATTGGTTTATTTAGTGGATTTATGTATTTTATGATCAATTATTCAATTTGTTCAATGTCTACTATTTGTACAACACCAAATTACGATTTTCAAACCCTTCCAGGGTATAATACAAAAAAAAATGCTAAAACGTTGGAGGCCATAATACGCAATTAATGATTTTAAAAAAGTGAATATAAAAACAGATATTTAGTAAAAAATACTTCAGTGCCGTATTCTAGCTCCATCTTGCGAAATTTATACAAATAAACTAAGAAATGCATGTATGCCTAATTTTGTGTGAAGAAAAGGTTTTTGTAAGTTTAAAACAAATTAAAAACTCGTTTTTCGGTTTTGGTATCGTGAAAGTATAGATTTACAACTTAAAAAATCATTTATTTCGAAATCACAGACATTCACTTCAGTTATATTTATGTGTATTTGAATTATTGTAAATTTGTAAAAAAATAAGTACTTGCTTTGGCTTCACCTCGCAAAATAAAAAAAAAAAACTAATAAATGTATGCACCTATGCCTCAATTTGTGTGAAGAAAAGGTTTTTGTATGTTTAAAACAAATCGACTCATATTTTATTTTCTCGCTTTGTTATGTAACCCTAAAAAATTGCCTATAATTTAAGTTGAAGACTCGATATTGTAGTAAAGTCCTGTTGAAATCCGTTCAGTAGCTTCAGAGATTAATGAAGACAAACAAACAGACAAACAAAAATTAAAAACTCATTTTTCGGTTTTGATATCGTGCTAGTAACATGAAAAATGCAGTTATTTCGAAATTACAGACAGACATACTAATTATATTATACATATATTAAAGGTGTATGTATTAAAGGCGTTAGCGTGAATCAACACATACAGAGCCATCTAGTTGCCAAGATAGTAATCGATTATTTATTGGATATCGGTTACTCATACAGACTTAATTTGCGTTTTTCTACCACTTCCCAGGCGAAATTTATAAAATGCTGAAATTATATTGGAGGTCATAGATACGCAAACAATATGCTCTTAAATACAAAATACAAAAATAGATATCCACTCAGTAATAGGGAATTGAATTAATGAAAAAAATAACATTTAAATGCATTTTATGGCCTTTCCATGCAATATAAGTAAAATCTAAGAAATGCATGTAAAACTCTTTTTGTACGGAGAATACGTTTTTAAAAGTTTTAAACAAATCGGCTGATATTTTTTTATTTTTCCATACAAACTATCCCTAAGGAACCCTTTAGTATGGAACCCTAAACAATTGCTTAGTTGTTAAGTTGAACACTTTGCAATATCCTAGTAAAAGTGTTGTTAAAATTTGTTCAGTGGTTTCGGAGATTAGCGGAGACAAACAAACAGACAGACAGACAAAAATTTTAAAAACTCATTTTTCGGTGTTGGTATCGTGCAAGTAACGATTTGCAACTTGAAAAAATCATTTATCTCGAAATCACAGACAGACTCTTCAATTTTATTAATATGTATAGATAATAAAAAATTTTGATCGAAACTGTACTTTATTATTTATGTCAAACCTAATATACCTATATGGTGTTCATTAAAGTAGTATGACCACCGATCTATACACGCGGCAGCGTGTCAAGCCAAGTTCAAGCAAAGGAATTGGCTAGCCAGCGCCGAGTGTAATATTACACGAACCACTTGGTGCCACTTTTGACCCTTTTATAACTCAAAACCTCTTCAACGTAAACACATAAAACTACGTGTGTTTAATTCTATATGGACATGTAGAAGACCAAATTTCATGAAGCTAGCTCAAACGGTTACAAAGATATGAAGGTCAAAAAGTCGTAAATTTTAGCACTGACTGACTGACATATAGTACCTAAATCTAACCTACTTCCAGATAACCTAGAAGGATGAAATTTGGAATCCAGCTCGTTAATTGTGTGTAAGCGTAGGAAAAAATCAAAAAATTAAAAAAAGTCGAAAAATAAGTGGTGTCCCCATACAAAATTTGTATGGGACCGAAGCAGAGCCATCTAGCGGCAGTGAAAAGAAAAGCTTCGGTCCCATATCAATCTTAGCCAACTCGCATTTACATTGTAGGCCCGTTATTTCACGTAAAACTCGCATTAAGGCCTCTGTGCACGCGGGGCTCAATATGACATACTTCAGCGCATGGAGTATTGAGGTAGACCGAGGGCCATCTCATATGAAGGGAAAGTTGAAAAAGTTTCCAGCTGTTTACAAAAAAATAGAGGTTCCGTTAATGGCCATTTCTAAATGGCGCTAGTGTGTGACAAATAGATATATGAAAGAAAGAAAGAAATTATTTATTTTGCTAAGCACTCCAACAGTTATAAAATTTACACTAAATAAATCATTTACAAAATATTATAAGTTATAAAATCGACATAACCTGCTGCAGCACTACTCAACAAAAAAGGTACGCACTCAGCATATGCCGCGGGCTCCCCCTCGGGGGTTGCCCACCTTGTCGTGGCGGGGGGGCTTAGTAACCGTGGACTGGTCACCCACGGTGAAGCTAAGAGGCAACCAGGGCCGGCCAGTTTGGGCATTACATCAGTCATAAATGTCAGTCTGATAAAAACTGGCCACGTCAAATCTAACCTACTTTAAGATCTCACTTTTTTAAATAACAGCAATTGTTATAGGTATCCAATAAAGCAAAGAAATAGAGTTTAATATTTGTTCATAATGTTATTTTGTTCCTATAAATACATATTTAGATTTTGCATAGAACTTGGCACTCATTTAGATCTACATTCTTTTTGCGGCGAAGCCCACAGCCAATCATAATTTTTGTATTGAACTTGGCTCTCCTTTTTTACATTTATGTTTTTGGTGGGATACAAACTATTCTTGTTAGTCATACCAGTATGACATGATAGTATGACCACCAAGAAACGCCCAAGTAGTCAATGAGTATTGGTCGATGAACTTACAACAATGGATCCCTACATTGAGGGTGGCCTGACAAGTACTTGCCCGGGTTTTACAAAATAAAACGAACAGTTTCAAAAACCATTTATTTATATTATGTGTGTATTATTATCATGAACTTGAACATTTTACGAATAGTGATAACATTCAAGTATATATTTAAAATCTAGGTATTCAGCATTTTTTACATTGCTAGCTTCTAGTTTTTTAATTTCTCCAATCTATTGTCTACATAACGCGACATTTTTTAAAAATTTTAAAACAAATTGTAAAGTGTTTTTGGGGACCTGTGATTACCATCGCACGGAGACAAAAGTCGTCAATTTGTGTCAAATATCGTCGGAAGACATAGAAAATGGAATCCTAGCATTTAAATTTATAGATAGATAATGGCTACCGTGGCAGCCATGAGAAAGCAAATGTTATTGTCCTAGTATAGTCTAGAGTGCTGCACTAGTGTTAAGTTGTGCTTCATCTCGAGTTCCATAGGTAATTAAAGTGGCGTTACTTCGACAGCATCGATTTTGAAAGGATCTTCAAAATATCTACAAGCGATGAGCCCCACTCCCGTTCGACCTCTGTCCTCTATTCCCTTACCGTAACTGGTATTTTTATTTAATTTAACCAACGAACAATACATTCACATGTATAAATATAATGTAAAATGAGTCAAAATCTATGTGTCAAGACAATTTATGCTTTAACAATATATGTAAGTATTATGTATATCATTTAGTACATTTATAATTCCTTTAATCATATTTAGATAAAATTTGAAGTTACATATATTTTCATATATTCAATAATTTAAACAGTGGTAATACTTAGTTTATGTAAGTAAATATTTAACAACGATAAATTACCATCCCAGCGCACTCTTAAACATTTTCGTAATTCCTCACACTACCACCTGCGCACTTCCTCCCAGTCCCATTCCGCGGTTTCCACTACACCTAATAGATTACCCAATACAAATATAAATGCTTAAAACATCATACAGCAAAAACTCCATATAATGTTCCATAAAGATAATATTCAAATTACATTTAACAATAAAAGCGTAGGAGTTCCGCTTAAATACTAGCAAAGAATAATTTTTTCAGCAAATGTCATCAATCCATGACAAAAATTTGTAAACTGGCATATCCCTACGCGCCTATGGCTGGTTAGACTCGTACGGATAAAATTATTAAAAATATTATAATATTTCAACATTGATACTAAGTGACTGTGAATGATATTTTAAGATAAAGTGATATTTAGAAAAAAATTCTATCCAAAATATCCACAAACAATTTATCCATCAATAGTCGTATCGAGTAGCCAGTTGCACGTCGAGCTGTGAAACTCGCAGGAGTATCGAAGATCGACTCTTGCGGTTCAGTCGCTCGTATTGTGAGAACGCATTCTATTTGTTGGTTTTGCACTGTTTAACGTTGAAGAGCTCTATGCCATCCGATGTTGAGTTTAAGCGTGGCGGGCAGGCAAGGACTGGCTTCGCACTCGCCATCCAGCTCGTCTGCCAGGTTGTCGTGAAGTTCTCGTAAAGCCATAAGGGTGGAGCGCGCCGCTCGCTGGCAACTCATGTCACCCTCGCATGTTGTGTCCGCTTCAGAGAGGAATACCAAATCACATGTAGTCGGTGGAGCTTCCCCCTGTTATAAAAAGAGTAAATCGTAATAAACAACTACTGTTTTATTATTATTACATTACCTATGACGAAGATTACTTACACATAGGTAACAAATCTGATGAAGACTGCACAGCGGTAGGAATAGTTGGCCACGGTCTCCAGCTAGCAGATCCACTCCACGACATCTTTGCATAATCTTAGCTAGAACTGGACATGATCCACTCGAGCCAACTAGAACAAAATCGATCAAGAAAACATAAATGGCCATTAAACCGAGCCTATCCTGGTACATACATTTATTTATTTATTTATTTATTTATTTATTTATTTATGGATAACCAACAAGACACACATTAAGTATACAAAAATACAAGAGACAAATATTTTAAGAATTAAATGTTGCCTTAATTATAGGTTACCACGGCATGCATCGTGGACGAAGAAATATAACATAAATACAATTTCTAAAAATTATAATGGGTAATAATTTCAATTTGTAATAATGTATTAAACTACTTAATTCAAGAAAAAATTGTATATAAAGTAAAAATAAAAATAGAATATAAAATAAATGTTGACTATTGACTATTGCTTAAAGATTTCTTTACACAGTTTTTAAAAGTGAAAATTTTATTGCTAAATATATCCATTTCTGTTGATTTGGACAGAGAGTTGTACTGCCGTTGTATTCTGTTAAGAGTTGAGTGACGACCAAGATTACTTTTGGCTATGTTTAAGATAAACGTTCGCGAATGTTTTGATTGTCTAGGTGTTTTAAAAGGCACGTTTAGTTTTATTCTTTCTAGAATGTCAGGGCAGTCAATTTCGCCATTCATTAATTTATACAGAAATACAACGTCAAGAAAATCTCTGCGTTCTTTAAGGCTGATTAGTTTAAAATGTTTAAGACGGTCTTGATATGATGGTAATCGTTTAGCCAAGTTGCATTGATAGCTTAAGTGCCAAAGAAATCGTTTTTGCACTCTTTCTATACGTTTAACATAAACATCATAATGGGGATTCCATACAACACTGCAATATTCAAGGTTGCTTCGAATAAGGCTATTAAAAAGTGTTATTTTTGTGGATGGGTTTTTGAAGCTTTTACTATTTCTTATGTCTGTGATTCCAATATTCCCATGATGGGACAGCATAATTGTATGTGGGAGGTGTTCACAGCTAAATGGAATGCGTCAAAAGTCCATAGAGTTAATATTCTCTGTAGAAGACAACAAGTTTAAAACTGTTGATCACGTAGAATTATTTTGGTAAAGAGCGTTACAACACTTACAACTTGTTTTCGAAGTTTCCGAATATTTGACTTTAGATCACTTATCCTCATTAAAATTACGTAAAATTATAAATTACACAGAATGTCATCATTAAAAGTATGAAAAAAAATTGGTTTACTTATAGTTACTAATTTATATTTGTTTATCGACTAGAAATCATATAAAAGGTTATTTGTAACTTTATTTTTCAAAAAGCTAAAATACTTAAATTGTGAATTGAAATAATTTAAATTAAATTGAAGGGTAAAATCAATGGACAGGCTGCAAAGAAGACGCATGAGAGACGATTACATATCACAGAGATGAAAACGTTGAGATGAATGTGATGAGAATGAATAAAGTAAGGAATGAGTATATTAAAGGAAGTTTGAAAGTGCCAAAAATGTCAGAAAAGTTGAAAGGGAACCGAATGTCGTGGTATGGGCATGTGATGAGGCGAGAGGACGTGAAGAGTGATGGACATGAACGTAACGGATAGACGAAAGGGACGAGGATGACCAAAGAAAAGATGGATGGATTGTGATACAGATGATATGAAAGATAAGAGAGTTAGTGTAAAGATGACGGTTGATAGTATGGAAAAGCAAAACATATTGCGCCGACCCCAAATAAAATTGGGAAATGGGCAAGATGATAATGACTCTACCTGTGGACATAACAGGCGATCGATGTCTTCCACTACCACCCATGTAGCCTTCCGATAATTCTTCCTCAATTTTTCCGTTCAAGTAATGTCCAGCTCCTTGTTCATCTTCGAAATCATTTTCTTTAGTAGCATCCTTGTCAAAATTTGTAATGACATTAGGGTAAGCTTTTTCCTTTTTTATAGCTACCCTTTTATTTTTCATGTCATCATTCTTGGTAGATTGCTTTGACGCTGCTGCTGCTGCTTTATGAGCTTGTAAGTTTTGTTTAAATTCCTTTAAGGCTTTTCGCATTTTTTCTAAACTATACGCTGCAGCCAATCGGGATAACAACTTCTCTTTGACTTCTTGTTCTTCTTTGGAATCAAGCTCGTCGCCCATCGAGGAATAGTGAAGAGCTTCATCGACAATAATTCCTTCCATGTTTCTTAATTTTTTATCAATGTTATCTAATTTCATTTCACTATCAGATTGAGTATTTCGTTTAGCATCGCGAATTTCTAGATCTTTTTGATTATCCGTTTGGATTTCCCGCTCTTCTTTTGATTTAGGTTGTACATAGTTGCGCTTGACATTGTTATGTTGACGAAATGAATTCACAGGATAAATAACTTCTTTGTTAAAAGTATCGAAGTATTGTTTTTTAAGTCTATCTTGGCTCAAGTTATTTATAAATGAAACGGGTTTCTTCGAGCGTTTATCAATGCCAAAATAATCAGACCAATCAATAGACTTCTTCTTTACAGTCTTTGGTTTCTCAGTTTCTTCGTGCTCATGTTCATGATCATGTGAATCGTGTTCATGGTCGATTTTTTTGCCAGAAAAACCAGGATGATGAATATCGTGATGGTGTTCTTCATTAAGATCATCGTCATGAGAAGTCATATTATTATGATTGTGGGTATTATTAGTTATACTAGTCAATATGGGTGGTTTAACTTCATGGGAATTATCATCATGATCACTGCTTCGCTTTACCGGGGCCTTTATGATATCTAATTCAGAATCTCCAAAAATTTTTGATAGATCTTGTATAATTTTAGGGTCAGTGCCTGCACTGCTTCTGAAAGATTTAGTATTGCTGTGCTTATTTTGGTTCAAAATATATCTTTTCTTCTGCATATTAGTATTTAATGGGCCGCTACTACGTTTTGTCACCGGAAAGCGTTTTTCAATACCTTCATATGTATATTGATCATCTTCTGAAAGATCAGAAAGGTTTTCATCATCTAGTGGTTGAAATGCAATAGCATATTCATCTTCCATATCATCCTTATCATCGTCCGAAACTTCGTATGGGTTAGTGTCAGCTTGCTTTCTTTCTTCTTCATATTCTGAACGCTCTGTATTTAAATCTGAACTACGTTTTCTCTTGAATGCAATGGGGCCCCAATTATCTGGAAATCGTTTTTTAACTACTTTTTCTTTATAAAGCTTCACGACGCCCTGCGGTGCACTGTCAATATTGTTGGGATGAGGTTGATTATTTTTATATTTCGACCAAAGTTGTCCTAATAATAGTGCATACTCAGCATCGTTTTCAACTCTGTCTGGAAGTCCTTCTTGTTTATCATCGGCATCATTTCTTTCCGTAAACAAATCACGTAGTCTTTCATTATCAGAATGCTGAGCTCTCTCGCGAAAAGCCGATTCTTTATTAATTCTGGTACTCGCATTATCTAAGCGAGAATTCTTCTTCTTAATAATTTTGTATTCGTAAGATTCGGACGGTTTCTCGCTATCGTCTAAAAGTTTGACTATGTATTTTGGAGATTGTTCATCGTTCAGGTCTTCGATGTCCACGTAGTCATTTTCTGGGGAATTTAAATTTATAATAAGTACTTGAATATTTGTAAATAACATTGAATGAATGTTTAAATGAGTGTGAAATTTGAAGTACCTGGGTATTGTACTTGTGGGGGTACAAACTCGTAGAGAGCGTCGTAATCGGCAGGGGAGGCGATGGGCACGTGGACGCGTCCGCGCTGACGTCGCTGAAGCGCCTCTAGGGCTCCGCGTAGGGAGCCTCCCCGGTCTGCGCTCGAACAGGCCACCAACAGTGCGACTGCTAGCCACACCCATGCACTTCTCATAATTGCAAATCTATTACCGAAAAAAAATATTATTAGTAAAAATGTTGTCTTCTATAAATCTTTGTAGAAAGAAAAATATAAAGTGTTTTATTATTTAACTTATACGCTATTTCAGGGCTTGGTTGGTACACCGAATGAATAAATTAACCCGTTAACTTCAATATCTATCCCCCAATGTTATCTACATCTTAAGTTAACATAACAGCTAACAACATAACATAACATTTATCAAATCTTAAAATTATTATTATTGTTAGTTACATATGTACCCTAAAGAATCTCTTATTTTTTTCAACTAGAACGAAATGTTATCAAGTTCAAAAAATGACCGAATCTAAAGAAATATGTCTTGAATTTGTTTTATACTTTATTCAGCAGATATATTGATATAATACATCAGATTTACATTCTTCAGCGTTGAAGATTATACTGTCGGGCTATTTTGCGGTATCCCTATATTTCTGTGGATGCAATTTTATTTCACTGCAGTTTCTAACTCCATAGGATACGAGGTAGGATGATAACAAGATAACTATTTAATTATAAGTACAAGGTGACTTACTAGTATAATTATGCATTTGTGTTGACACTCCAATAAATTGAAAAAAAAAATAGAAATAAGTTATGTACGGAATAGTTCTCGTATACCTATCAAATCAACATACAAAACATTAAAAAGGGAGCAAATAATATGAATATACAAGACGAAAAGCTAATCAGTAGGCGTTTCACGTATAAAATGTTATGCATAAGCGACTGCTATCGAGTTTTCCTTTGAGATTTGAGCCTGATGCCTCTTCCATTACGGAAAAACGATTTATACGCGTAACGGTATAAATTTTCATCCGAGGCTGAAAACAAATTTGTAGCGTCGATATTGATTTGTCGAAAGATAGCAATCTCGCCGCATTATTTTACGAAACTTTGTGTTGTTAATTGTAATATTTTATTTGTTTTTGTATTAATACAGTTTATTCCTCGTAGCTGATTTTATAATCCTCCGCTACATATTGTTAACAACATTACTTTTATTATTATCGTCGTAATGATATTCAAGGACAGGTACAAATAGGGTTGGTTTTCTCATTTATCGTCTCAATGAAACTTATTCTTTAACACACATCCCTCATCACAGCCCTTACGATATTATTTTGATTCGACTACGATTCGACGACGACATAATTCGGTGGTAAAATCGAAGTAAATAGATAGGAAAGAAAGTAGAGGAAGCTGGAAACTTTCATTTAGCAGTCGACTCGACTTCTTAAACTCAATGAACGAAAACGCTCATTGAGCGAGAAAATAGGTCACAATACAACTTTGATCAACATCCTAGACATTTTTGATTTAGAACCGGAGTAAGACAAAATAATTTAAGTTATCTATCTGAGTTACAATTCTTACACTTACATTTTATAATATTTCGAAGATATGGATTGATCTATACTTATATTATAAAGAGGAAAGATTTGATTGTTTGTTTGCATTGAATAGGCTCCGAAACTACGGAACCGATTTGAAAAATTCTTTCACTGTTGGGAAGGTACACTATGCCCGGGTCACATAGGCTATATTATTATTTTTTCACTGTTTTTCCCAAAGCGAAGCGATGACGATTTCCTAGTACTAAATAAAAATATCGTAGGTATAGCTACGAATTTAATAGGAATATTAATTAATTTATAGAACAACCTACTTACATTAGATTTCAAGCTTGCAAAATAGAATTGAATAGATTATTATGATTAGACTCTTAAACAATTCATTACTCCTACTATAAATTAATATAAGTAATATAAAGTAATATAAGTAATTATTCCCATTACTACATTTACAGTGCAAAATAGTGTAAAATTTTGTAATACAAAAAAAAATATTTGTCCATGATGGGGAAATTTATTTCGGTTAAAAGCTTTTTACTTCAATCATTATATAAACTTTACTGATAATGTTATCGGTATCCATTTATTGCTCAAATAAACGATGATATAGTACTTATTTATCAGCAGCTGAGTTTTTATACTAAGTAGTAAACAGGTAGGCTTTATAAAATTGAGTCAGCTTCATTGTACATTACAGAAACCATAATACCTACCTCCAAATAATATTTTAGCCTGATTAAATATATCAAAGAAAGTAACAATTGGAATGTGTTTTAAAAGTTAAAAATTAGTTTATTCGAATGAACAATTTCAACAATCAATTTATAACAACACTATCGACTTTATGAAAATCCTTTTTCATAATATTCAATGAAAAAAGTAAATTTATATTTTACCGATCATTACAATCATAAAAATACTAACGATAAATCGAATACGATCACTCGTTTTCATAGTGTTAGTGTCAGTAGCTTACGGATGTTTTCTTTCTTGGTTCGGTGTTTCTCTTAGTTTTGCTTTATTTTACGGATTTGACGATTTCTGCTCTTGCGAACGACCTCTCATACCTCCCAGGAAACCGAATTTACTCACCGATTGGATGACGAGTTGCTTTAATTACGGAATTACAACCGAGAAGGAGGAGGACCTAACTCCGCAGTAATCGTATTTAAGTATTGCTACTTACTATTATTTTTCTTTAACCCCATAATATTATAAGTTAATGAAATGTTTATTCCATAATTTAAGTTAATGAAATATTTATACTATATTTATGTATTAAATAACATAAGAATCATTAATGTAACGTATGTTGCATAAGATAGGTACGTTTTTATTTTGTTCTCAGCCCAGAGATTTATGGGTTTTAGGACATCTCCTTTGTCTTATATATAAAATTCTCGTGTCACAATGTTAGTTACCATACTCCTCCGAAACGGCTTGACTGATTTTTATGATTTTTTTTTTATAATTGGCATTAAAAATACATACAACCCTTTTTCACCCTTATATCACCAACTCCTATTTTTTAATAGTCATTTTAGTAATTCAATCATTTTTCAACCCGCTCGATAACTGATCAATTGTTAGGCGATACGAAGTTCGCCCGGTCAGCTACTATTATTATAAAATTACTAATGAATATAAAAGCAATAAGTACATTTCGGAGAAAAAATTACAATTATTAGAAGTAGTTACCTACCTAATAGGTAATATGAAAAGTATATAAGTATATACAGATAATATCCATTGAAAAAATGTGCTAGCAATAAACTCAAATAATTGATACTTGTAACTTTGTCCTAAAACGCAAAATATTACTTAATTTTTACCAAACAGACTGCTAAACATACTTAAACACGTTATGAGGTTTCCTATTATTTCAGTGAGTCATACTTTCTTGTCTACAATTGATTATAGTCATACTTTCTTGTCTACAAGCTCAAGAATTAAAATAAACGCCCACATAAAAGACGTTATAATAAGCTTGAGCAATAATACGGTTTGTGGAGACTATTGTCAAACGTAAATCATTTAACAGCAAAATCAGTTGTTCTAAGGAATACAAGTCCAGTAATAGCTTACCTTAGAGCATTTATCACGGGGACAAAACAAAACACAGGCTCGATTGGACCCCCGGCGCGTACTGGCCACGGAGCTCCGATATCAACTGGGAGCCTGAAAGCTGGCGAGCCTGCGCCGTACCTGATGCGCAATAGTCGCAGGGTTCTGTAGGATGGTTTCAGGGTACGGAACTCGTTATGAGTGATACGGCTGGGTATCTGGTGGGCGCGGGGTGGGGCGCGGCGGGCGGGTTATATAACGGCGCGATCGATACGAGCGGGGGGCGCAGGCCTAGCCGCCTAGGTGATGTGCACGATGTATGGGTTTACATCTATTTGTTGGTAGTGATACAGATTAGCTTTTGCATTGCCGTTTGGTATCCGATCCGATGCTATTGAACGAGGATTTACCGAGCGGCAAATAGGGATATAAATAAACCATTTGATTGATCCACATTTTTGTATAGTATAGAATGATGATGTATTGAAAGTTATTTATAGAAATAAAAGTTTATAATATATGCACAGTAAAATGTACAATGACTATTACGATACGGTTAGACTTTAGAGGCTGTTTTGTTCTAATCTATGACTCTGTGAGCGCCTGCCGTCGACTGGATGGTCACCTGTTGCGTGTTGTGTTTCAGTCAGCAGGATAGGTACAACCTCCTTGGCCTTAATGTTTACATTGTATATAGTTAACAATAACAGTGGGTTTAGTCACTAATTTTTATTTTATTGTACAATATGTTAACCAAAAACATGTTTTGATATGTGGTCAATTAATAAAATAAATAGGTTTACCGTGGGTTTACCAATTCAAAATATACGTATAAATATGAAAGGTATCGACAGTTAGATTTTATAAAAAAAATCCGAAAGTTTCTAATAACTTCTGGTTATTTTTGTTAGAAAAATCTTAATGGTCTTTCAGCTCTTTGATCGACAATTTCACTAAAAAATTCAAAAGTGGCTTACGTGCTCTAAAAATAGCTCGCCAATATTGAGCGTCAAAACGCTGAATAAATTTTAAAGCCGGACAAACTGGGGCCGTGGGTACCCCTAAATAAAATAAAACTAATTCCTCTAGCTGCCGAAATTCGACCATAATTAGGAATATGAGTATTTTGTATGTTTTCTGCTTTTATTCGACTCGTGATTCGTGAAATGACTATTTGTGACTTAGATTGTGCTAATATCATTGAATCACAAATGTTTGACAATTTTTTCAATTATTGATGATAATATTAATGAAATGCGGATATCATTAGGTACTTCATTTTCACAATTTCTTCCTTCTTAATCTTCGATGGTACCTAATTATTTGATTTTTTAGATTATAACATGCGTAGTGAATTAGTGATTATGCTTCTATCAAGTATCAAGGATTATAATGCAAGTATAAAACATTATTATAAAATAATTTAATAAAAACACATTTTAGCCCTTTATTTCATTGTCCCACAGAAATACAAATAAAAAAATAAAGTTACTATTTCCTACCCTTAATAGTGTTCTAAATCATTCCTTACTCTTCCTTTTAGTCTCCATAATTAAGTACTAGCTGCTGACAAATATTTGTCCTTAATTGTGCACCCTACCCTGTTTCCAAAATTGTTCACTTTATTGGCTTAATAGGTTGTCTGGAAGAGATTGCTATTTAAGTAATAAGACCGCCTATTGTACCTACTAGTTCCTGTATAATCAAATGTATTTGGATATAATTTTGGTGTACAATAAAGAGGATTTTGTTGTTGTTTTGTTGTTTGTTGTTACTTCTTAATTAAGCGGTGAACCAACCCGTTGTAACACTAAACTATCTAGTATTACATCTGCACTGTATGTAAGATACAATTGTGGATACAATGGATGGTAAGCAAGCGAAGGATTGTGAGGAATTGTGAAGAATTGTGAGGAATCGCGAGGAATTGCAACGGTGTAAGGACAATGGGAACGGAGCAAGCGCGGTTAAGTGCCACACAAAAGGCTGGCTGGCTGGCACTCGCAGCGAACTGGAAAAACGACGAAAATTATTGGTAAGTACTTCCGAAAATTTAAATCATTAAAAAACGTAATGCGAATTATTTCTGGCATCATTAATAATAAGTACCTATTTTTAACCGACTTCAAAAAAAGGAGGAGGTTCTCAATTCGACTGTATTTTTTTTATGTTTTTTTATATGAGTATTATTCCAAAATACCTAAATGTAGATTTCTGTAATGCAGTTATTTTTTTTATTTCAATCGAGGTTCGGTATTTTATTAAAGAGTTTAAAGCTACATATTGCACAGTATGTATGTAGGAGAGAGATCTTTATGTATGTAGGAGATCTTTATGTATGTAGGAGACGTAGGAGTTTACTCACATAACTCACATTGTTATTCAATGCTTACTATGGGTACAATGCCGTAAAAGATCTTTGCTCTATCACCTACTCTTTACGGTCGGCTACAATTACGACGCTTTTATAGTTCGACCACTTGAGTCAATTGTAATGTATTGGTCGAATCATACAACTTCGGACGCGGTCGGCTAAACTAAACATCTCCTATGAAGGAGAACTTTCAGAAAACTTTATTATTTTAAAATCACCCTTCAGTACACTCAGAGTCTCAGACTCACTTCAACAGTATGTAAGTATTTCTATTTATTAGTAACTAGCAGTACCTTGTTTACGTGAGCTAGGGGTTCGCTAGTGAGCTAAGTAGGTCCTTTAGTAGGTAGAATCTAGTCCCCCTTCCCTTGGTATTGCAGACTAAGTTAGTTATCTAATGGGTAGGTATGTAATTTTCTGAGGGACTGAAGCATGAAGCAGATTAGCTAACGCCCAATATGCTGAAGTAAACCCTAATTTTGTCGCGTCTCAAACTTGACGGCAGACGCCGACGCCATTAGGATAATTTGAACAAATTAGATGCTACCCTACTATGACCCACACACATGTGGTGTGGTAGGAGGTATCAACACGGAACACTCTTGTGTGTTCCGTGGATATCAATAACGTTGATTATACTTTGATTGTAACCTACTTTGTTCTATATTGTGGAACGAAATATTACTAAGTATCAATTTGTTCTAATATATTGTCGCATAATTATTTAAAATGAATACAAATTAAAAAAAATAGAATTTATTTCAGTGACGATTCATTATTTACTTACATTCATAGACTTAAGTATATAGACGGGCTGTTCCGAACAAAATCCGTGTCACAGACGCAATGAACTGCCAGCCAATTGGCTACAGTTTTCAGTGGATTCAGTCGATTTTAAGAAAAGAACGGGGTTTCGATTTTGAAAACAGAAGCTTCCGTCGGAAGGCTTCCGACGCAACACAAACTGTTCGCCATCTCTGTTCTTGTACTTTAGTACATTATACTTCAATGTCCATACAGTTTATGCGATAGTTTACGTTATAACGTAGCTTCTAGCTCGTGAGTCTCGTGACTTGGGTACTACATTGAGTGCACACTTGTGGAACCATTTACTAGATTACTCGTTTGTGAGGTGAGTTAAAATCACTTTGATCGTGAAGAGAAGTCAGTCGTGCGAGAACAGGCATGTGCTATTTGTATAATGAAAAATTCCCTTCATGCTGAAATTCAATCACGTAAGCCAGTGAAATGTCAAATAAGATGACTCAAGTCTACTAGAATAAGCAAAAGTTCGCGAAGCTCGAATCTGTGATAGTATATACCTATATAATTTCTTTATTATTTTGTATCCATGTATTATCGCGGTATCCTGATGAACCAACTCTGTATGCATAACTACAACTTGCCATTATCACAACACAGCCTTTTAAGTATCACTGAGTTCACAACTTATACATATTTTGGCGTCAATCGAACTGAAACGAAATTATTGAGAAAATAATATCTCTGCAGATTGAAAATTTAATTAAAACATCGATTTCACTATGTATGTATTTTAATCGTACTCAACAACAATGTTTTAAGTAAAATTATTGCAATACTTAATTACATACAATACCTTACAAATAAATAATAATATTACATTACGATTATGTAACATAGCGCTTATAATATCATTGGCATGACAGATCTCTCGATTACTTTGTTAAGTTGTTATTTATAATGAAATTGGTATTAAGTTCTTAATAAATTACGTATAGAGCGATAAAATTAATAATTATTATTAAACACCATAAACGTATCAAACGATGGTTCTACAATAATAGTAGACCTTAGATGATAATATAAGTCGCAAGTGTGATTCTTATATTATTAAAAATATTATTAATGGCACTTTTTGACTATATTATAACAAATATCACTATGATTTTTGTAAGCCGAACAGCTGGGCAAGAACTGAGGTGGAGGTTTAACAGTAAACACCTTGCAAAGGCAAACGAAATTACACTTAAACGGCACTGAAATAGCGTCGTTTTTAGAATTTTAGAATTCTTCCTCGGGTTCTTCGGCATCGGCCAGTTTAATGAGACCTATGAAGCTCTTCTCCGGCTGCATGAGGGAGTGTCTGTCCCCGCCGGTGTTCCTGACGGCGAGGCGGTCGCCGGCGCGCAGGAAGAGGGCGGCGGCCGAGAAGCAGGAGTTGGGTTTCTCGTGGGGCTCCGGCGAGTGCGCGGACTGCGCGCACTGCAGGAGCGTGTCCCGTCCGTCCAGCTCGGCGTTGGTGCGATGCAGCACCCAGGAGATCACGTCGTGGCTGTCCAGGTAGTATATCTGTAGAGACGGGGAAGTGCGGTTTGATTTGTCATGTTCTGATTTTATATTATGAGTATACATATGTATATGCTGAGGATACATCAATCCATCCATCCATCAACCCTTGGAGATCCACTGGCGGACATAGACCTTCCCTACTTGCGATACTCTGAACGGTCCGGAGCCTTCTGAATCCAGCGGATGCCCGCTGACTTTTCAGGTCGTCAGTATATATGGTCGTCTACTAAGGATGGGACAGTCAAAAAGCAAATTCGTGCAGCTAAAGCAGGACACAGCACACATAAGCACCTCGCTTTAAACATGGATTGAAGGGAACCGATCTCTCCTGATAACAGAGGAGGAATAAAGCTAACTCCACCACGCTTCTTCCGCGCGTGAAGGGGTTAGTGGTCAACTAAGTATTGGAAGTTTTTATCGATAACAATAGGGACCGACGGTTTTGCGTACCCTCCGAAGCATCCGAAGGACTTTTGGCTAAAAATGAGACTCATTTTTTCATTGTTTTGTTGTTTTGATATATTTTTTTCATTACTTTAGTTAGGTAATCATGTGGAATATATTAAAGAATTAAAGAATTTTTATTGGTCCAATAAATGTTACATATTTTACATGTTCTTACATATGCCTGTTACATAATATGTAATGCTTGTTATGAAAGATAGCAGGGGACGATTTGTGTAGGACAGCCACGTCTACGTCATGTATGTGTGACGTCATGTCACATCATCATGTGTGCACGTCATGTAACACGTTACCTGCACGTAGACGAGGTAGACGCCGGTGTGGTGCACGTGCACGTGGCCCGAGCGGGTGAGCGTGGGGCGCGGGTGGGGGGACGCGGCCGTCCACGGCGCGGGGTACCACACGTCGTGCGGCGCGCCGTGGGACACGCGAACCAACCCGTTACCTGCGCAAGGGACAATAATTATACTAGTTAATACTAGGTCACGGATTACCCCCAATAGATACCGCGTACAAGGCAACTGACGCGCGCCAACACGTACTTGCATTTGCATGTTCACGACATTAATTTCGACCAATACTGATCCGTCAAGTTCAAGTATGAATTAGAAATAGCCAATCACAGCGCATTTTGATGTCCCCCGCAAGCCGCACCTTCCGCCAAATTTTGTGAGTTCAAACTCTATTAAGAAAATTTCACTTATGCGGTATCTATTGGGGGTAATCTGTGGGACAATAACTATACTAGTTAATACTAGTTACTCCTAGTACTCCTACTTACTACTTAACTTTCTACGCTACTTCCCCTTTTAAACCTTACCCCAATCTCTAGTAGGATTTGATTTGCCATGATCTGATAATACGATCATATGTTTCTATTCAAAATAGGCTTTAACACGTTAGCTGCGGCACCAATTTTTGCATACTTTCCGTTCCTGCGGCACGAGGTATAATCGGCCCGTACCGTGACCAGACGTTAGGGCGACACGCGGTCTATTAGACCCCACCTCCTTTTACAGACTAAAATCCATTTTCTGGCGCGAAATCAAAGATAAATGAGAATTTTGGTCCTTATTGATATAGACAGTGAATTGATGAACCCTAATCCACCGTCGCCCCGGGATCTGAGGGCTAGTTTAGGAATTATTAGCAAAACAAAATATGGGATCTTATACACCTCGTAACGCACTGAAATAGGGCAAATTTTCGCTGCGATTAGTGATGGGAAAAATAATATCGACGTTTTTAAACTGTCTTAACTACGCAACGACTTGACCGATTTTGATCAATTATATCTCATTAGATCGTTTTAAGGGCAAAACCTGGCAAAACAACACAAAGCTTTCAAAGGATACATTTTTTTTAAATAATCTAAATTGTGCTCGAAGGCGCCATAAAGAAAAAAAAACCGGCCAAGTGCGAGTCGGACTCGCGCACGAAGCGTTCCATTCTATACCATTAAGAGGCACCTATTACAGACTTATTATTGGAAAATAATGGATTACGGTTTATGCATAAGGTTTATCTTTCTATTTGTATATGAAAATCTTAATGCGGTTCACAGAATAGAAAAAAAGGCAACCAGAAGTAGAAAAGAAACTGTCCTACTCCTAAAACTTACCTGTTTTGGCTCTGTTTCTGGGTTTTTTAAAATTAACTTCTTCCGACATCGTTTAGACATGTTCGGCGCTGTAAAAGGACGTGCTCTCCAATCGACGTGATGCACAACACTGGTCGCGGGAAGCTCGCGTTGAGTGCGGTACGAGGTCAGGGGGGATATGGGACGTTTTAGCCTCGTTCCGCACTGCATTAAAATTATATTAATTCAGTGCGGCACGAGGCCTAAGACATCCGGTACCAAGGTAGGTACACCACCGAGTCCGGAACCATTAGTGATCTCAAATATATATTTATCTCTTTCCTACACTGGACCAAACCAAAGCTATGCCATTCGCACGACAGAGAAATTCACTTTTTTGCTTGCCGCACCACAGGGAAGTTGCATCAGGGGTGATTTAGGCCTCGCTTCGCACTTAACGTGTTAATAATCACTTTTTGAAATTATAATACTATAATATTAATTATAAAAATAATAATAGTAGGAGTAGAGCTCCTACAATCCCAAACGTTCAAAGCTCCAAGACAGAAATAGCAAACCGCTCTGACGCTGTAAACTTAACTCATATAAATCCAGCAACACTCAACAATTTATTACCAGCAAATATTTACATACCAACTACTGTAATATTATACTCTAAGCATACCAACTACTCGCAGAAACAATCTTTTACTGACATAGCACACTAATCTTAAGCCAAGTTGTAAACCTAATGGCCGAAGGACTCGCCTGTGAAACAACGTGCAGAGATCATAGCTGAAATGAATCTGGCTCTAAGCTAGCAAAGTTAGAAGCAAACCGCCTAAGCTGAAATCAGGCATTTGTTAGCCGCAGGCTCGTGAACCGCAACACTGTAGATGAAAGCTCTAGCTAACAAATTGACTTGGACACACACATCAACAGTCTTATTACAAAACGAGGTCTAACTTTAGTACCGACCTAAATAATCTTTAAACCGTGGAATGGAACAGATTGCCATAGCAAATACATAAGATGGCGAACACAGAACTTTTATTTTTTCACGTCAATCTCTAATTACTCGGAGACTAAGTATTAGACGGAAAAAATTGGTAACGAAAAAATTGTATCATAAAACATATTTAAAAGTAATGTAGAGGTTTCTATATTATATTTTCATCAGACAATTTGTGAGATAGGCCTTCAAATTAGAAAAAAAATATATTTCAGCGGGTATTTCTAAAATAAATTGATGTGGTGGTTATTAATCTTGTAAGTACCTACTAAAAAATAAATTATATTAAAAAAGTACCTATAAATAATAATTGATATATAGGATTTTTCTTTTATGAGATAAGTGTTTTACATTATAATTATGTAACCATAACTATAAAATACAAAGTAATTAATATTGTTGATAAAATTTCGTTATCATCCCTTAAGAATAACGACTATGTGCCACACTGAGCCTAGCTCTACAGGCTCTACTGACGCATTTTTATTACGTAATTAAACTCCCTTTCCTTGATAACCTGAAGTTACCTACTAACGAGTAAGAAAGACAACGGTATTGCAGAACAAATAACAAATAAATAGGTAGGTGCATGGATAACGATAGCCGTGTTAGCTAAAGAATTTATAATTTCATAAACAAAAAATGATGAAGATGTGTGTGTGATACCGTTCGTGATACACTGTACAATTGCTCAACAAGATCTATGTCATTAATATTATTTCGCTCCCTCTTTATAAAATTATTTAGGTGTTACACAATGAAAATTCGTGGAGAAAACATATCTTACAAAAGGAGACATGGTACACACCCAGGTTATTGCGTGAAAAATAATTATCTAAAACTCTGTATTTTGTAAGAAGTAAGAAAATGTTATTGTGGTTATTCATTATTCAAATACAAAAACTTGAAATAATTATGTACATAAAATTATTACATATTTCATTATAAAATTAATACTCCATTATTATTTTAATAAGGTAAGACTGTAATTAATTCCGCTATTCTTGTTATTGTTGTGTATCAGAAGTTGTGTATCAGAAAAACAGAAGTTCATTAACTTTCTGTAATTTGGTTTACGCTCCAAATTTCACGTCCCTAATTTCATTTGCGTATTTCATTCTGGTGGTTTTATTCCTCTGAAGGTATATCAGTTTTCAAATCGAGGTAAATTATCAAGTCAATCTTTTGTAATCTACTCGTATACTAATTTTATAAAGAGGAAAGATTTGATTGTTTGTTTGCATTGAATAGGCTCCGAAACTACCGAACCGATTTGAAAAATTCTTTCATGTTGGGAAGTTACACTATCCCCGGATGACAAAGGCTATATTATATTTTCAAAAAAATTAGGGATCCTTAATAAAACTCCAATACATCCCAAGGTGTAAAAAATAAGAAAACCGAAGCAAAGCGAGGGCGGTTACTCGTATAGAATATATTTATTTATTTTGTTCTTTATTGCGCCTTTTAAGTTTTTAAACTTAAGCATACAAATGGCGGAATTAATGTTTAAAGCTTTCTCTGCAAGTCAACCTTAGAGCTTTATATTCTTATATTATATACTAGGAAATCGCCCTCGCTTCGCTTCAGGAAAAATAGAAAAAAATTATATCTATAATATAGCATATGTCAACCGGGGTTTGTAATACTGCACCTTATCCTTAAATGTACCTATATGTTGAGAAAAATTACCTTTGTAGTGTTCGTGTATCTCAGGGCTCAGATGCGAGGTGTTGCCGTGGAAATGAGCCGCAATGAATGGTCGTCGACCGTCCTGAAATTTAAATTCATGTTATAGTTAAAAATGAAGTAATTAAAAACATTTTTTAATGGAAATAGCCGACAAACGAGCTGAAGATCCACTTGATGGTAAAAGGCCATCGTCCCCCATGAACATCAGCAACACCAAAGGCATCAGTGATGCGTTGCTGGCCAAGAAAGAAAGATTCTTCTTGTTTCTAAAGAAACAAAAGAAACTAAACGAAAATAAGAAAGATTTAAACCTGGCTTCAACCCATTAATGGCCGTGTGCGTGTGGATTGAGGGCTCTTTTTTAAAAGTTACTCATATTTTTTCAAAATCAAGGAGAAATTTAGGAAAAAATTGTGAAAACATCGTGATGATGATAAAAAATTTTTGAAACGTATGTTAAGAAAGTTGTGGTCGATTAACTGGAACACTCAATCCGCTAACTTAAGAAATTACTGTAATCTCGTATCTCAAAATATACTTGATGTATGTTTAACATTTTTATGTGGAAAAATTGTGCAGAATTTGTGAAAGCTATTCACAATTTCTCAATTGATTTTAACGGTTTACTTGGATTTTATAAAGGTTTATTTGGAGCCCTCAATCCTCCTATGTGTGGATTGAGTGTTCCCAAAGTTCTCCAACTTTGGCTGAAAATTTGTTTATATCCTTAGGTACTCTTATTTTACGAGTATAGGCAAGAGTGAATTTGTGAAACAAAAACCCTAATAAAATAATATAAACCTGGCTTCAACCCATTAATGGCCCACTACTGGCCCACTACTGGCCTAGAGCATACTCCACCACGCTGCTCCAGTGCGGATTGGTGGAGGGGTTAGTGGCCAACCCGAGTGTCGGAAGTTTTCAAACCGCCCGAGGGCCTCCGACATGGCTTAACGACTGTTATCTAATGATAACAACCGGGACCGACGGTTTTACGTGCCCTCCGAAGCACGGAAACGCTCAAGAATTTTTTGCCACTAGCGGTCACCCATCCAACTACCGACCGCACCCGCTGTTGCTTAACTTTGTCGATTACTTAGGATCGACGCAAGCCGCGGGGCTATGAGCGCTTCATATAAACCTACTTAGAAATAAACAAAAAGTCGATTTAAAATAAATAAAAAATCATTATCGTTTGACATAGTATTGCTGGCACTGGGAGTTCTATTCGTTCGACAAGAATGATAGACGTATAAAGTCCCATAAGTACTCTATGTAAAGTTCCACCCATATAATAAAACTAACAAATTAATATCTGTCGTTATAATTTGGGGTAATTACTGAGACGATCCAAGACAAAGACTCAAAACTGTTTGTGGGATTTAATTCTGTTTGTCTGTGCGTTTGTTCCCGCTAATCGCAGAAGCGATTTAACCGATGTGGATGTGGTTTTCACTGATCTTACTGTAGTTGCAGCTCGGAGTAACATTTAGTGTTCATTTCATTACAATTGGTTCACAAATAAAAAACATACCAATGTCAATTTAAATATCAATTTCGTAGCATTAGACTAAAGCCTCAGTGGCATCATGAATGCTGCAGTATATGTATTGTATTTGGTGAATTTTAAGCAATAATGAAAATAATTCTGTTATAGCATTTATTAGACATAACTATATCTACTACGTAATAAAGCACATATTTGCCGTAAGAAAACGAGGGTGGTTGTAAGTGATATAATAAAATGCTTACGTATATTTAGTATTTTCCTTAATATCATTTTCAGCAAAGTTTTCACATTTAGAGGCGCCAGGAGGGGCGTCGCGCGCTCCCCAGTGGCCCTTCCGAAGTCAAAAAACTCTTCGAGAGAGAGTAATGGGAATTTGATTAAGAATACACAAAAAATGTTTCTCGCAACTAAAGGGACTTATGTTCTTACTTGGAATACTCAATCAATTAATTCCTAGCAGCCTTTGATATTGGAAATCGGATCCACGAGACGTCGCTCGCGATTAGTTTAATTAAAGTTTGGTTCAATAGTTTATAAATTAGTGGAGCATGGAGCTACATCAAGAGCAGGTCAACATTGTCTGTAAACGAATCACATATCTTGTAGATCGAATAGTAATTAATACAATTTCGCCGACTTTGGAGTTGACTAATACGACAGGAAGTAAATTGGAGTTGGAATATTATTTCCACATAGGCAGGTACTAGACTAGAGATCGTCTACTTTAAACATGAACGCGGGAGGCACGTTCAAATATTTTTAAAGCATCTAAGTGGTAATATTTAGGAAATATTTTATATTGCATAATTATAAATAGTCATGTCTACTTCAATATTGTATTAAATAAACATATAGAAATATTTTCACGTACAGGTTCTAATAATAATATACATACATACATATTAGAGGGGGCACGTTCATTTTTAAAGTAGATCTCTAATATTAACTTGCATTAAAATAATTAATAAGATTTCGCTTCCTATGCAAATACGTGATCTTTTGCTCAAAGGTCTTGGTTTTCCTTAGAGTATTTTGGACGGAGAATTTTGGATTGTGCGGAGGAATTACACGAATTAATTCCTCTGCCCCCATTGCTCTATCGTGCGGCCCGATCTACGACGATTTTCTATTGATTGTCTCGGTTTTCCTCGTTATTAAGGAGTGCTGGAGGAATGGAATAGATTGTCGCGTCGCGCGTTCCCACCCGCCTACGATATGAGAGTACAGTTCTTGAAACGGTCTCTATTTCTTGTTAAGAACCTAATTGGATATCATGAAGTGATTTTTAAGTTTGGCTCAGACAAACAGACTGTTTTTACATTACGTAGTTATCCAGGACATATTTTCTAAACAGTAATAGAAAGAATGTACACCTACAACTAGATATCGTTATCAATTTCATTACATTATATACTTAGTTCTATATTTTTATACAGACAGTAAGTATATTTAAAGGATTTTCAAAAACAAAAAATTTTTTAGTTCATATATAGTTGCACACAGCTTATTAATAATGACGCTTTCAGTTAAAATTCAAATGAAATTCATACGCGATCCGCGTAATTCCAGCTGAAGCCAAGTTATGATAGATTTACATAATATATTAAAACATAGCGGATATATTATGGCTTCAGAAGGCGATGACAGTTTAACTCAGTCCGGAAAGCGGCGGCCACAAACTCATTATGTCACTAAGCTCAAAATAAAATCTTTTATGATCTGTGTTACAGCGCACACTTTGTAATTAAAGCAAATTTTCCCAACCCCATTTAGTGGATCGGATTATTAGGAATGGGTAATCCGGGCGAACCCTCGAAACTGTGTAACAAAGCTTAACGACGACAGTTTACGGCCGGCCTTTATTTTTGTTCTCAGATTAATTTATATTCGATGCAAATATTCCAAATTAAGCCATTGAATGGAAATTTTATTGATTTTCCGTTTCATAGTGGCTTTGTGAAGATAAAGATTATACAATATACAATGAAACTGAATCTACTCGGTAACTTAATAATTGCTTTTCGAGATTTCCAAATTGAACTGAACTGTGCTATAGTTCAGTCCAAACAAATAATAAAAATATTAAGTAGTTGGTAGTGACTCTACAAAGGAATTTTCAAGGTTTGTACAATCGACAAAAGAATTATGTATGCAAGGCATGATTCTAAAACCCTATGTAAGGTTTAATATTACATATTATTGTTTACGTTAATATCAATGTTAAATCATACCTTACGTAGTTATACACTACAGGTATCATTTAACATTGACAATAACACAAAAAATCTGTAATATCAATAATTACAGAATGTTTTAGAATCATTTTTGCCTAATTCAGCCTTGCATACCTAATTCTTTTGCCAACTGTACCTAAGTTTGTTTGTTGTGACCCTTTAATTATGATTTAACATCCTCTATATCCTGTCTATAACATCCGCTACCTATAGGGAATCCACCGCCGGAGAATGAGTGTAACAATCTCTATCTTTATCTAACATATCTCTCTTGAAATCGATATGTTACTGTAAAAACCCGATATACTGAAACGTCTATATCACATAACACCACCATTACGTTACCAGGTGTCACACATTATAGTTGCCTCTCGTACCGGCCGTGGACCCTTGAGTCCCGCGGTCTTCTTTTCGGTCCCCTAGTCTGGCCTCAACCCAATAATTGCCTACTACTAAGCCCGAGTCTCCACCACGCTGCTCCAGATGATTGGTGGAGGGGTCAGTGGCCAACCTGAGTGTCAGAAGTTTTCATGCTGCCCGAGGGCCTCCGACATGGCTTAACGACTGGTATCTTACGATAACAATCGGGATTCACGGCTTTACGTGCCCTCCAAAGCACCCCAACTCCCAAGCACTGTTCCATGTTTAATTGTGATTAAATGTTTGAACTGTATATCTTACCGCATTGTTGCTATTTCTAGCCGTTCTGGACAGAGCTGGCTTCTCAGTGATGGAATTTGGCGAGAACTTCTTGGTTATGCGCCTGAAAATAAATTTATTTTATATATTAAAATGAAATACAACACAACTAAGATTGAGTGCAAGGAAAACACGTGTGGGGACGAAGTAACAAAGGAGTATTGTACAGGCAAATAAGTACAGGTTTAGATCATACGGTGCTATAAATTATATTTAAAACTGAACTTTCAAACTGCAATTCAATTTATAATTTTAGCTGCAGAATCATAACTCGGTATTCATCCTCATGTCTAAAAGTTTTGAATGCAGCATGCAGTTGACCTATTCAGGATTGTAATTTATTATTCCCATTGCTATAATTCTGCGCTGAGGACCTGCCCACGAACGCGTAGGTCTAATTAGCTTCAGGCATAATTACCTTAATTAGCTAGTTGGGCGTCAATTTCAGACTGATTGTTGTTGAAACTTAGTTACCTACCTAATAGGTACCTACGTAAAATCCATCAATTAATATATTAATATAATCATGGTTTGAACGCTAAAGATTTTTTTTTATATTGAGAGAAATAAAGAAATAAGGATAAAAAAATATATTCTTGAATGTACATTGTTGCGCTTAAAATACGGTCAAATGTCAGACATCATTTGAAGCACAGATTTGAAGTTTCTCCGCGCCATCGCGCCACTGCAGTTTAGCATGGATCAAAATCGATCCTGCATGGATCAAAATATCGGCGTATGATATACTAAGTACCCATGTAATGTCATAGTAAAAAATAAACGCAGACTGAATCGATGCTATGATAGAAGCTGATATGATTTAGGGATCCAATTATAATGATAAGTAGGGATATCGCCCGCATTGGACAAAAAGGACTCGGATGGTATAATAAATCGATGGTACAATGTGGGGTCTATCTGGCCTAGAAGATACGATACAAATGTAATCAATTGATCTTTTAATGTCACTTCCTCCCGCATTTAATGTTTCCCTAGCCTGGTTCCGCTTTATGATAAATTCTGGCGTTCTTATTTTTTCCTCCACTGGGCGGTTTTTTGTACAAAAAAGTTGGTTATTTTTTAAATATTTTGATTTTAAACACATTACAGCTCCTTGCAGTACTACAACACCAGCCCACTAGAAAAATATGTGTATCCTAGTACCTAGTTTGATTGTTTGTTTCCCGAACAAGGACATTTCAAAATCAAATATCAAAATATTTTTTTTTATTCATATAGGTATCACTGATACACTTATGCACGTCATTTTTTGGCTTTTCGGAAGGTGCTTTGTCGTGGAGGAGAAGAAAAGCCTAAAGAAACTCCTCAGCACATCTTTTAAAAAAATATTACAAAAAAAGATAATAATACAAAAGTATTTACTATTCTGAGCGGAACTGGTTGCAGAGCTGGTCATTTCCATGCGTCTTTGTCATTTAAATACTCGTCTACACTATAATATCCCTTGCCTAACAATTGTGTCTTTACGCGTTTTTTGAAAGTTTCTATTGGCAAGTCACGTATTAATTTTGGGATTTTATTATAGAAATGTATACCAAGCCCTATGAAAGATCGCTGCACTTTACTTAGGCGGAACGAAGGCGTAACTAATTGATGCATTCTTTTCGTATGGCGATTATTAATATCAAAATTTTGTTTATCCGCGTTTATATTCTTCCGTATAAAAACTACATTGTTGAAGATATACTGGGAAGCTACTGTAAGTATACCTATTTCCTTGAACTTTTCACGCAAAGATTCCCGAGACCTAAGTTTATAAATAGCCCTAACAGCCCGTTTCTGGAGTATGAAAATTTGTTTTATATTGGCTGCTTTGCCCCACAGCAAGATGGCATAAGACATAACACTGTGGAAATAAGCAAAATAGACTATCCTAGCAGTTTCGACGTCTGTATACTGCCTTATTTTCCTAACAGCAAAAGCAGCCCTACCGAGTTTTGTCGCGAGATTTGTTATATGTGGGCCCCATTGAAGTTTACTATCTAAGGTCACCCCTAAAAAGACCGTCGATTCCTCCATATGCAATGTTTCGTTATTTAGTTTAAGAGATTTGCTGACTTTTTTAACATTAGGTAGCACAAACTCTATACATTTCGTTTTTTTTGCATTTAATAGTAAATTATTGATAGTGAACCAACGCGACACATGCGAAAGAGCACTATTTACGTCGTCGAAATTTACTTTATTCCTTTCACACTTAAATATTAGTGATGTATCATCAGCAAATAGTACAATATCCGCTTGGTTCTTTACATAATGTGGTAAATCGTTAATGTATACCAGAAAAAGAAACGGACCCAAGATCGAGCCCTGCGGTACACCAATCACAGCCGGTGACCCCGATGACTTAATATCGTTTATGCTAACTCTTTGTATTCTATTATTCAAATAAGACGCGATCAAGCTAAGGGCCTTATTTTTTATACCATAAAATAGTTAGTTTTAGTTTTAGGACCGAATCGTTCATAAGTACAGTCAGCTTACTAAGCTCTTATATTGCTGACTATAGGTACTAAAAATTTATGTGTATTTATAAATTAACTAGCCTGCAGCTTCGCACGCGGAAATTATGCTTCTCATACTTATCCCCTTTTTCACTCCCTTGGGGGTTCCATTTTGAAAAATCCTTCCTTAGTGGATGCCTACGTAATAAGAGGAATACGTGTGCGAAATTTTAAGTTTCTAGCCCTAAGGGTTTGGCCTGTGCGTTGATACATCAGTCATTCACTTTTGCTTTTTATAAATATATACAGAAGATGATCCCTTGATTCGCTGAAGAGATACATCGTTAAGAACCCTGCAGCTTAGAGTTAGGCCAGCGTGTATACCCCTGGCCCTAACAGTGTAAGACTGAGACATTAGACACTGAGAGGAGCCCTGAGCCTAGAGTAGCAACATTTGCGAACTAAGATAAAAACGACGACATAACAATACTCTCTTAGATTAATAGGACGTATACATTATATTAGTACCCCCTTATGACGTACATACGTGGCAAAGGTGCGTAGGTGTCAAACGACAATAGGTGAAAGGAGAAATGTCTCGCCATCTTTTAATGGAGCTGTGAGAAACGCCATATCTGTTCACGACAATACGCATAGCAGGACAATAACGATCGTGAAAGGGAGACGGTTCCCTTAATATGCTTTTTATTATCATATTATTACGAGCCTACGAGGGATGTCTTCTAATACAAAAAAATTCAGGACATTTGATAAAATATCGCTTCAAAAATATCCCTCAAGTAATGGAATTTTCTTTTATTAAAAGTACTTTTGCTGTGTTGAGAGATTAGTAAATAGTGTTTTATGTTTTTAATATTATGAAGTTATTGCAATAAATATACATGTTTCGTACTTTAAGGAATCTAAATACCGATACTTTGTAAGAGTAACAAGCAAGTAAGTAAGTAAGTAAGTAAGTAAGTAACTATGAATTGTCTGTCGTATTGAGCACCAAATAATTTAGTACGGGAACGATCTTGTAAATGTAATGTTAATGCTCCGCGAAGGAAAGTGAGGTCGAGTAACTAATTCATACCCTTGTTTTTATTACATACCTATTAGATACATAAAACAGACTTCAAACGCGTGAAGCTGAACTTAGATGATTTTGTATTTAATATTTATGAACTAGCTTTTGCCCGCGGCTTCGCCCGAGGTAGAGATCGATGTCTCGGGAACCCTGAACTTTTCCGGGATAAAAAGCCTATGTTAATTCAGTGTATAGGCTATCTCCATTCCAAATTTTCAGCCAAATCGGTTAAGTAGTTGCGGCTTGATTGAGGAACAAACATCCAAACATCTTCAAAATTTTTCACATTTATAATATTATTATAATATGATTTATCACAAAGAGAATAGTAAAGTAGAGTAGAGGTTCTTTTGATGATTTGAACAGAAGACTGAATACAAGCGAAATAAGTCTTTAACAAGCAGGTTAATAAATGTAAATAAATATTTAAATAGTCCTTAATAAATGTATAAAGTTTTCAAGTCTGGTTGTTTTACAGTCGTTTTAGATTTTACAGTTAGCTACAGTGCTACATATTATCTCCTTGTCGGATCACGACGCGACGTGCAAAGGTAGCTGCTGTAATTGCTGTATCTATATCGACAGCTAGTGATAGCATTCGCTTCAGGAAACCTGCCTTAGCTTAGTACCTATGTCAAAAAAAAATTATACAAGATTCTTTATTTTTAAATTCATTTTTATTTTTAAATCAATTGAAATAAAACAAATACCTAAAGTTACCCCAACCTTACTACATACACAAATGGACTACGTACTTGGGAACCACTTCCATCGGTTGCGTTTTAAGAAATTACAGGGAACAAACGCAGTGACAACAAAAAAAAACAAAAGGTTTTGTTAAGGTAAGATATAGTAAGCTAAGTAGAATACGAATATAATACATGTTAACTTGCAAATTCTACAATCGCTCAACTTCATTAGAACTCAATAATTAATAAATAAATATACTTAGATAAATAAAGGAGAGAGAACGCCACCCTGAGGCACGCCAGGAGTAACTTTGCTTTCTCTTTATATATTACAGAAAAAATCTTCCAGATCAGTAAATATGTTTACATAATAAAGGAACCTCCACGGTATAAAAATAGAAGAACAAAATGGTATTACATTACAGGCGTAACCCGAAACCGCTGCGGTCGCATACCTGCCTCAAGAGTCGCTCACATGCAACACGAGCGCGACGTTGTTTCAACATGTTCGAAAGAATTTGCTATCGTGCAATAATCTGTGATCATATATAGTCAGTCCGCAGGAGTCCTGGCTGATCATTGAGATGTTGTTGTAATATTAAGTTGCACTAGTCCAGCTAATGCTGCGAATTTACTTTTAAGGAATTAGTCGGTTTAAGCATGCCACTGGATTGACTATCCTTAATAATATTTCCTAACATATTAATAAAAGTGATTTTTTGTTTGTTTTTGTTTTATTAAAATCTATGTTTTATGTTTATTTACAAAGTAAAAAACACCCTGGCCAGTTTATTAAGAACTATTTTAAAAGTAAAATCAATTTATACACCTCTATTGGTGTATTCACGGCATAGGCTTGTTTCCACTAAGAATAAATCGAATGGCTTAGAGTTTCTAATGATTAACCATGATAATTAGTAAACAAAAATGCAGCTTTTCTATTAAAATAATAAAAGATTAATAATATTTTTGGAAAATAAAATCGACAAATTGAGGCGTTTAATCACGTGACATTAAACATCAATCAGTGAAGCGCATGGAAGCGTGACGTCACACCTCGCGAAACACTACGTTGTAGCTGTCATTTTCGTATAAAATGAACAGGTTATTTTGGAGTTTTCAGCAATTCTCGTTAAATTAATACAGTTCGTTTTTAGTTTAATCTTGTTTGGCAACTAAAAAATAAGAAGAGTATGAATTATTACATTTTATAAAACGAAAATAATATTTTAACTCAAATAAATCATAAAACCCTACTCAAGTCATAACATTTTATAGGTCATGTGTGGTATATTATGGTAGATTTTGCAAAATTCATTTCTTTTACTATACATTTATACATAGATACATCAAGTTGTGTTTATTACTTACATCAAAATGATCTTCACAGAAATAAATTGTGGAATCAGTTGATAAAGTAAGAGCATCTTGCCTCCTTGCCATATTTAACCACTTTCTACGTATTTGTTTATTGTTTGGAACGTATATGAATAATTTGTTTGGCGTTTTTATCGTTGTACTTTTACATTGGGGCACTATACAGTATTTATAATACGAGGAATTCATTATTTATTAAAAAACACAATTGACTGTCATACACAAACACGGCTGTTTCGCGAGGTGTGACGTCATTCAAAACGCCATGACAGTCTTGGCCTTTTTCGCGGTCAATTTCAAGTTCATTTCTAAAAACTCAAAATACTAATGTAAAAGACTTATTTTTCTTAGAATAATATATTTTTGGGGTGAAATAGATGCTAAGCTATAGTTTTAAACTAATTTCCAAATTTTGTCAACTAGCCTATTATCATAGACTAAATTCTCATTATTTGAA
>OZ010682.1:3937470-4185887 GCA_963932265.1 Thymelicus lineola | reverse complement strand
GACGTTGTTTCAACATGTTCGAAAGAATTTGCTATCGTGCAATAATCTGTGATCATAATTCATATATAGTCAGTTCGAAGCAGGGCTGATCAATGAGATGTTGTTGTAATATTAAGTTGCACTAGTCCAGCTAATGCTGCGAATTTACTTTTAAGGAATTAGTCGGTTTAAGCATGCCACTGGATTGGACTATCCTCAATAATATATCCTATAACATATTTATAAGAGTGAATTTTTAGTTTTTTTTTCTTAATAAAAAATCTATGTTTTATGTTTATTTACAAGTAAAAAACACCCGGGCCAGTTTATTAAGAACTATTTAAAATTAAAATCAATTTGTACACCATGGTCTATGTATTCACGGAATACATTCTCATTACTTATTCGAATTATTTTCAGTTTTATTTCTTTGACTGATATGTATGCCTACAAATTATTTAAATTCCTCTTTCTTTTGAAATTTGTAACTATCTTATTTTCTAATATATAATATATTATATATTATAATATATATTATTATATATATAATATATTATATATTATATAATTATATCTGTTAAACTTACCTCTCGTCCTTGTAAATGGCTTTCGGATAGTTCGTGTCGGCGGCTGGGCTGGCGTCGGGAAACACGCTACGCTTGTCGCGCGTGGACGTCTCTTCCGTCGGCGACGGACGGGTTGGATTTATCGTTCTAGTATTTTCTGCGAATAAAAAAATCATTGCATTAAGGCGACGTAAAAAAATCAAAATCAGATACAATAATAGGCGACTTAGCGTTGGTTTCCACGTAATTGGAGTTGAGCAGAACGGAGTGGAGATGTTTTTTGAATAACCAATCAGACAATGTAACATCTCTGTTCCTCTCCGATTTGGTTTAAACCAGCACTAATTCTCCTATTTTATTTTTATAGTGTTCATACCGTCTTTGTCGTGACTATCATTGAGCATATTCCATCTCCTATCGATGTCATCATTGCTCAGAGGTTTGTCGTCAGAGGGGTCCCAGCTTCCAAGCACCGTGTCCGTGAAGGTCTTCTGGCTTCAACTTCTCCATGTTTGTAGTGCCAATCTGTAAAAGTCTTTCTTTATTACTGTGACGATATTTAAACTATCCAAATTGAGGTCACTATTGTCATACTTATTGGTCACTACTATGGGGGCTCCAACTATATTGACTCCAAGTCAACCTGTCCTGCTCATGATACATCTTACTGAATAATAACAGGGTAATGACAAGGTTATGGCGTCAGATCCCTCCTGTAAGAAATCGCCGGGCTCAATACCTACCCGGGTTACATCACATACACAATCGACAATTTCCGTATTTCTGTCCGCACCCTCTGAGAGCCCATAACAAAATACTTTTTGTATAGAATATAATATCGTGAAAGGAATTTTAGGTAAAGCTAAATTTAGCTCCAAACAAACATTGTGTAAAGATTCTTCGAAATAATAAATTACATTTTCGCAATTCTAAGTATTCTCTCTCGTATTATACCAGAGATCGTATTTAAAATGATTATCACAATCGCGTTTCAAGCTAAAAACGTGTTCAGTGTTCTAGCGAGTATAAAATCGATTAAACCTCCGCTCCGACGTTCCTCCAACAGTTTCGCCTTTCAACTTAATTCCACTTGACAGGCAAGACGGTCTTACGCGCTTATGCTTGATAATGTTTTACTAAAGTAAATTTCACTACCAAAGTAAAAGTAAATTTTGCTGCTTACTTCAAAACGTGCTCAAAGTGTTATAACCTCCGGATTATATTTTTAGCAACAAAAAACTACTGATGTTTTTTTTCGGAGCGAAATCTGTTTTTGGAAAAACTTATGATTAATTAAAAATTATCAACTACTTAGTTAAAATCCCGGTACGTAAAATCATTCGAGTAATGGTAGCAAAATAGAGAGTTTAAAAAAATTCGTGCAATAAAATTATATTAACCTTTTCTCTGCGTCTGTCATAATCAGGGTACCAGTCCCCGCTCTCTTCATCGTTGTCGACGTCATACATGTCTTCATCATCATCCAGTTGTTTGTCATCTTCTAGAACTGTGAGTCCGTGCAGCTTGTCTAGTGATTCCGAATTATCTTTGCTCTTTTCTGAATTGTTTTCCACATCGTCTGCGTATATCTAAAAAGAAAAAAATAAATTATTGAACGCTTTTTTAAACTAATCACCGCTGCACCGGTAGTTCGATAAGTATTTATATATAAGACATATAAATGTAACTTTTGTATAATTTTCTTTCATTGTATTGTCATTTTTTGCATTGGTTATAAACTGATTTTTATCGACTCAGGACGGGATTTGTATATTATGTATGGCTCTCTAAGGACCAAAACGAATGTGTGATGTATGTCAATATGTTCAGACATCAGTAGACGGTTGTGCTGGAGCAAAGGGGCCGATGTGGTGACGTCAATGAGGTTATGTCAATTGTCAGCAATGAAACACACGTCAGTGTTTATTGCACTGACTAATTGTTCAATAACGAGGTAAAAGAATAGCTATACATAGTTATTGTGCATTAGGTCATTAGAAACATTTGTTACAACCGCCGATTTTGAATTCCAAATGATTTAAATTAAAATCCTAAGAATAGTTTTGAAAACAATGTCCCGTGTCGTTGACATCTATATTACTCCGTACTGTTCATCACACTAGCGAAAACAAGAAAAACAATATCTTAATTAAACAATACTTAGAATCATGTTTTTGTGTAAACACATTTCTCTTTTTTGCAAGTTATTTTAATTTAACTTGCTTTGTTAGTTTAGCTGAATTAGACTTTTAATGACATTATCATTGTTCATCTGATCTACTTACGTTATATTATTCGTTACTACAAATACGTAGGCAAGGTACGAAAGTACATTTATTTTATGTCGCATAACTTCGACAGTATGAACCTTAGCTACACATAAAGCAGTAATGATCCTGTACATCACAATTATAGTAAGCCTTTCTGAGCATTACATGTCATCATCAATCTTTTGCCGACGCGTGACATCTGTCTAACACCAGTAACACCGCTTTGTACTCATATTTCAGTTCGGGCCTATTACGTCGACATCATTACTTTGCTTGTGAGTAATATTATACTTTCTGTCCTTATACGGATTTATTTCGACACACACTTCATAAAAGTAAACTGATTCAATAGTTTTCTCAATTCTCATGCAAAATTTTAGAATTTCTTGGTCTCAATATTGTAATTCGCCTGATTAGTGATTACTCTTAGGGAGCGTCCATTAATTACGTGAGGCTTTCAGGGGGGGATAGGGTCGAATCTCATCTAATCTTACGTTGGCGTGAGGGGGGGTATCGCCAAGTTTCACGTTCTTTTTACAATAAACAGAATCAAACAAAATCCACAAATTCGAAGATTCTGGAACGTTTCATGGGAGATTCTTGGTCATTTTGATTTCTACGTTGCTCCTTGTAAAAAAAGTAAAGTATTGTTAATACTAATATTATTACTACTAAGTACCTACCATGTACCTACACAATTTATACATCACCAAGGACAAATTGAGTCTGATTTATCTTTGGAGATTTTTGGCAACAGCTTTGGATGAATAAGCCGCACATTCGTATGTTTGAAGAGGGGAGCTTTATGTTCATGTTAATGATGGCATTTAGGTATGAAAACATGTTTGTTCTGTATTCTGAGGAAAACATCATATATTTTATCAACATTTCATATATTATTATACATAATGATAATGTTTATGTACCTACTACATTTAGTATCAAAATACTTAGATTTAAATTGCTTTTTTACTTTGTAGGTATATGTTACTGAACTCTTATTAAAATTACCTGTCTATTATATAATACATTACATTCTTATATTATATTATTTCCATACTCAGGTATACCTAGGTAGGTAGCATATCTACGGCTACGGTGAAAAAAACTTCAAAGCCTTTTTGTATATGTAATAAGTATTCACCTTTGTAGCAAATCTTAATATACGTAGGTAGAGAAGCTATATAGTATATACATATAAGTTTTTATTGGAATTCATAACACGAAGTATTAAAAAGCTTTATTTAGCAAAAACAGAAATTAATTTGAAACTTCACACGCCGTGAACTTGCCTAATTAACTTAGCCCTTGGAATATGAAACGTAGCATGAAAGTAGGTATATCAAATATCTTTTCAAGAAGCAAACGACAGCAAAGCACTGCCGTCTTTCTTATACACATGCAATATTACAAAGATCAGTGGCGGCCTTAGTCATTGCGAGGCCCCGGGCGGCAGATCCTTGCGAGGCCCTTGTCCGTTCCGTAAAATGTGTGTGTTTAGATTTGATTTGAGAATTTTTTTATTTTGGCCAACCACAATGACTCCATCACCTGATAGAAAGCGGACAGTGCATTCCAAGCATGGGTGAACGCCACGAGTACCTAATGCCGCGATATTCGCCCACATTACTACTGCATGTGCACATGTCATGCTTTTTGGAACTCCGCACGCCCGTGGATTTAATGAGGATTGGATTGCAATATGTCACTTTTAGTCTGTTTTAGGTTTTTAAAGGTTTCCCGATCAACATTTTTCAGATATTAAACTGAAACAAACTGAAAAAATGCCGTCTTGCGTGATAAGAACCTGTCACAATAATTGCACGTAAAAAACAAAAAAGAAAATGGATTACTTATCATCAGTAAGAAAACAAAATATTAACTTAAATCAACTAAAACGAATTTATTTCAATTATTGTGTAATATTCCCGCCATTTTTGAATGAAAAAATCATGAGGCGGGCTTACACCCTTGGCAAGCCGTAAGCGTGTTAATGGACAAATAAATAAGCCCGATAAGAATGACTATAGTACCTATCTTTGGTAAATAATAAATTTTGTGTATTACATTAATCAGTGAATTCAATTTAAATTAAATCAAACATTAAATCAAACATTTGGAAGAATTAAAGATTTGGAGTCGTTGACTGTTTGTCGTGGCTTGGCAAGTGTCTTATACAAAGTTACTCTATGGCAAGTGTGTACATCGCCTTCTAGAGTTTGAAAAAAGAACGCGTCATCGCGGTTTCGGGACACACATTTTGTTCGAGATGTATGTTCTATGTCATTATACTTCAATGCTGTAAACTAGCATATAAAATTTAAAAGGGAGGTTTATGGTCGTAGCACACATATCAACTCGTAAACGTATCAACTCTTGTATGTCAATATTTTATTTATTTTATTATATATAATCCTAGACTTACGGGGAGTGAACTATATAATTGTTCTCCCAGAAGGAGCAGAGATGGGGTTTTGTTGTCTATGGCGAATATTCTCCATCCCCTCCCGACACCTCGGGAAAAATCTGACATTTCCCATTTTCAAGATGGCGGCTGCGCGGCGATTGTCAACTTTTTTGTTTATGGCCTTTTGCCAGATGTTTTTCGGGTGTTTTGTTAAAATTGTAAGGAGAATTACGAAAAAATGAGAAAAAATTGAAAAAACAAGATGGCCGCCGAGTTATTTCGGTTTGAATTTTTCCGATTTCAGAGGTGACTTTGAGGGGTCGCATCGGGGTGGCTTTTCAACTTTTTGTTGATATTTTTTTTCTGTTGTCTTTTAAGTATCCTCGATTTTGATATTTTGGAGATATTTATTTTTTCGACAAGATGGCGGACGCGGTGGCGGCCATTTTGAAAAATGTACGAAAAATGACATTTTTTGGGTGCAATTTTCTTCTGGTTGGCAACATTTGAGCGGGTCCCTTTGTTCCGGGCGGTTGTGTAACTTGACCCAAAGTGTTGCCAGGTTTCATTTTTTTTATCTTCGTTCACACATTTTTTTGGACTTTCTATTCAAAAACATGAAAAGTAGAAGGAGCAATATTTTTGATAACAATGTCACACATGCAATCGTGTCCTGGTTGTCGTAATGACATTTGACTGTTTTCGTCGATTTCACCTGGCAACACTGACTGCTGGAATTTTTTTTTCGTTTTACGAAAACCCGAATTGATCTCCCAGAAGGAGTAGTGGGGGGTGAATACTATGTATGGGGGAATTTTTGGTTCACCCCCGGATCTATGGGAAAACTCCAACTTTTCAAAAATCCAAGATGGCGGCCGAGGTGAAATGACCAACTTTTTTTTTTATTATGCAGCTACCCGAGATTGGTGTCGTTTTCGACTAATATTGGAAAATGTGTTACGATGAATTTGGAAAAATTTGAAAAAACAAGATGGCCGCCGAGATATTTTGATTTAAAATTTTTAAATTTTCGAGGCTACTTTGCGGGCTCGAATTGCGTTGGTTTTTTAACTTTTTTGCGATTTTTTTTCTTTGTTGCCTTGGATCTATCCCCAATATTGACGTTTGGGGTATATTTTTTTTTTCGACAAGATGGCGGACCCCGTGGCGGCCATTTTATAAAATGTACGAAAAATTGCATTTTTTGAAGGAAAAAATTTTTAGGCTGGCAACATTTGAGGGGGTCACTTTGTATGGGGCGGATGTGGGTCTTAGTCTGAAGTATTGCCAGGTTACGTTGATTTTTTTTTCCTTTATACATTTTTGTGAACTTTCTATTCAAAAATATAAAAAGTAGAAGGAGAAACATTTTTTATCAAAAAATTTCACCAAAAAATTTTTAGTGGCTGTCGTAATGACATTTGACCATTTTCATCTAAATTAACTGGCAACACTGGGAGCTAGATTTTTTTTTCCCGTTTTTTCACATTTCGAGTAGCCCAGCCGAAACTATTGGTGGAGGGTTATAATGATGTATGGGAAAGTTGCTTGACTATCTATGGTTACTATGGGAAAAATCCGACCGTTCGAAAATTCAAGATGGCGGCCGCTCGGCGATTGTCAACTTTTTTATTTATGTGAGCACCTACCCAATATTAGTGTCATTTTCGAATAACTTTGGGACGAATAATACGATGAAATTACAAAAAAAATAAAAAACAAGATGGCCGCCGAGATATTATTCTTTAAAGTTTTGAAATTTTAGAGGTGACTTTGTGGGCTCGCATCGGGGTGGTTTTTCAACTTTTTTATAATATTCTTTTTGTTTTTCATTTAAAGTGTCCTCAATTTTGATATTTTGGGGATAATTTTTTTTTCGTCAAGATGGCAGACCCCATGGCGGCCATTTTGTAAAATATACAAAAAATTGCATTTTTTGAGGGAAAAAATTAGTAGGTTGGCAACACTTGAGGGGGTTGCTTTGTATGGGGCGGTTGTGTAACTTGACCGAAAGTGTTGCCATGTTTGGTTTTTCTTTTCTTCGTTCATACAATTTTTTGGACTTTCCATTCAAAAATATGAAAAGTAGAAGGAAAAATATTTTTAATCAAAATATTTTACCAAAACATTTCAAGTGGTCGTCGTAATGACATTTGACCATTTTCATCTTAATAAACTGGCAACACTGGAGTCCAGAATTTTTTTCACGTTTCGAGTAATTGAGCCTAAACTATAGACCAGGAGTATAAGAAATGTATGGGAGATATTTCTTAATTAAATCGTTCGTTTTGGAAAAAGAATAAAATTTCAGTGTTGCCATACAAAAAATAATAATTTTCATACAAATTTATTTTTGGATTGAATATTTCGCTACTATAATGTATGGGGCATTTGTAGGTACTGATATTTTGTGAATTTTGGTGAAAAAAAATTCAGTGTTGCCATACAAAAAATAATAATTTTCATACAAATGTTTTCTTTTTTCAAATATTTGAGGCGGTTGTCTTCATTTGATGGCCTTATAATGTATGGAGCAATTGTAGTTTCCAATAGTCCGTAAATGATTGTGAAAAAATATTTTAGGGTTGCCGTACAAAAAATAAAAGTTTTCATACAAATGTACTTTTTTATGTAATATTTCGGGCTATTTCATCAATCTTATGTCATTACAATATATCAGGAGGTTGTTGGTACTTATAGATCGTTCACGTCGGAGGAAAAATGTTGCAGTGTTGCCACATAAAAATATTAATTTTCATACAAATGTATTTTGTGTCGAATATTTCAGATTGTTTGTACATTGAATGTCAATACAATGAGGCGTTTATTAGTATTAAGGGTTACTATTAGTTATCAACTAGCTGACCCGGCAAACTTTGTACCGCCTATCAATTTCTCCTTCTCCCTCTCCATCTCTTTCCATTCTCTCTACCTCCCCCTTGCCCTCCCTCTCCCGCCCACTCTCTCTTCGTCTACCTCTCCCTTTCCCTTTCCCTCTTCCTCTCCCACACCCCCTCCCTCACTCTCTACCTCTCATATTCTGTTAATCATGCCGAAAAAATAGACAAACCAAAAGTAGTAGTTTGAAGCCAAACATTTCGCAAACAGACCCCTGAATCGAAAAATAAATTTCCAAGACCGATGACAATTTTGAAAAAAAAAACATTTATTTATTTTGTCTTTTGCGAAAGAGAAAGGCACGCGCGCTGCTTTAGCAGCGCGCGCCCCACGCGAAAACCTAGTTATTATTATATATAATCCTAGACTTACCACTGACTGACTGACATAATTGTTCTCCCAGAAAGAGTCGAGATACAACTTTGTTGTCTATGGCGAGTTTTCTCCATGCCCTCCAATGAGTAGGGGAAAAATCTGACATTTCCCATTTTCAAGATGGCGGCTGCGCGGCGATTGTCAACTTTTTTGTTTATGGCCTTTTGCCCAATGTTTTTAGAGGTTTTCGTAAAGTTTAGGGAGGGAATTACGAAAAAATGAGAAAAAAATGAAAAAACAAGATGGCCGCCGAGTTATTTTGGTTTGAATTTTTCCCATTTTAGAGGTGACTTTGAGGGGTCGCATCGGGGAGGTTTTTCAACTTTTTTGCAATATTTTTTTTGTGTTGTCTTGAAAGTATCCTCAGTTTTGATATTTTGGGAATATTTATTTTTTTGACAAGATGGCGGACGCGGTGGCGGCCATTTTGAAAAATGTACGAAAAATGACATTTTTTGGGTGCATTTATCTTCTGGTTGGCAACATTTGAGCGGGTCCCTTTGTTCCGTGCGGTTGTGTAACTTGACCCAAAGTGTTGCCAGGTTTCATTTTTTTTATCTTCGTTCATATATTTTTTTGGACTTTCTATTCAAAAACATGAAAAGTAGAAGGAGCAATATTTTTTATCAAAAAATCGCATGTGCAAACGTGTCCTGATTGTCGTAATGACATTTGACCATTTTCGTCGATTTCACCTGGCAACACTGACTGCTGGAATTTTTTTTTCGTTTTATGAAAACCCGAATTGATCTCCCAGAAGGAGTGGTGGGGGGTAGATACTATGTATGGGGGAATTTTTGGTTCACCCCCGGATCTATGGGAAAACTCCAACTTTTCAAAAATCCAAGATGGCGGCCGAGGTGTAAAGATCAACTTTTTTTTTTATTATTCAGCTGCCCGAGATTGGTGTCGTTTTCGACTAATGTTGGGAAAAGTGTTACGATGAATTTGGAAAAATTTGAAAAAACAAGATGGCCGCCGAGATATTTAAGTTTAAAATTTTTCAATTTTCGAGGCTACTTTGCGGGGTCGGATTGCGTTGGGTTTTTAACTTTTTTGCGATTTTTTTTCTTTGTTGCCTTGGATCTATCCCCAATTTTGACGTTTGGGGTATATTTTTTTTTTCGACAAGATGGCGGACCCCGTGGCGGCCATTTTGTAAAATGATCGAAAAACTTCATTTTTTGAAGGAAAATTTTATTAGGTTGACAACATTTCACGGGGTCACTTTGTATAGGGCGGTTGTGGGACTTGGTCTGAAGTGTTGCCAGGTTACGTTGATTTTTTTTTCTTTCATACATTTTTGTGAACTTTCTATTCAAAAATATGAAAAGTAGAAGGAGAAACATTTTTAATCAAAAAATTTCATCAAAAAATTTTTTGTGGTTGTCGTAATGACATTTGACCATTTTCATCTAAATTAACTGGCAACACTGGGAGCTAGAATTTTTTTTCCCGTTTTTTCACATTTCGAGTAGCCCAGCCAAAAGTATTGGTGGGGGGTTATAATGATGTATGGAAAAGTTGCTTGACTACTTATGGTCACTATGGGAAAAATCCGACCGTTCGAAAATTCAAGATGGCGGCCGCTCGGCGATTTTCAACTTTTTTATTTATGTAAGCACCTACCCAATATTGGTGTCATTTTCGAATAATTTTGGGACGACTAATACGATGAAATTAGAAAAAAGTTAAAAAACAAGATGGCCGCCGAGATATTTTACTTTAAAGTTTTGAAATTTTAGAGGTGACTTTGTGTGCTCGCATCGGGGTAGTTTTTCAATTATTTTATAATATTCTTTTTGTTTTCCTTTGAAAGTGTCCTCAATTTTGATATTTTGGGGATATTTATTTTTTCGACAAGATGGCGGACCCCGTGGCGGCCATTGTGTAAAATGTACAAAAAATGGCATTTTTTGAAGGAAAAAATTAGTAGGTTGGTAACACTTGAGGGGGTTACTTTGTATGGGGCGGTTGTGTAACTTGACCGAAAGTGTTGCCATGTTTGGTTTTTCTTTTCTTCGTTCATACAATTTTTTGGACTTTCCATTCAAAAATATAAAAAGTAGAAGGAAAAACATTTTTAATCAAAATATTTTACCAAAACATTTGAAGTGGTCGTCGTAATGACATTTGACCATTTTCATCTTAATAAACTGGCAACACTGGAGTCCAGAATTTTTTTCACTTTTTGAGTAATTGAGCCTAAACTATAGATCAGGAGTATACGAAATGTATGGGAGATATTTCTTAATTAAATCATTCGTTTTGGAAAAATAATAAAATTTCAGTGTTGCCATACAAAAAATAATAATTTTCATACAAATTTATTTTTGGATTGAATATTTGGCTACTATAATGTATGGGGCATTTGTAGGTACTGATATTTTATGAATTTTGGTGAAAAAAAATTTCAGTGTTGCCATACAAAAAATAATAATTTTCATACAAATGTTTTCTTTTTTCAAATATTTGAGGCGGTTGTCTTCATTTGATGGCCTTATAATGTATGGGGCGATTGTAGGTTCTAATAGTTTGTACATGATGGTGAAAAAATATTTTAGGGTTGCCATACAAAAAATAAAAGTTTTCATACAAATGTACTTTTTTATGTAATATTTAAGGCTATTTCATCAATCTTATGTCATTACAATACATCAGGAGGTTGTTGGTACTTATAGATCGTACACATCGGAGGAAAAATATTGCAGTGTTGCCATATAAAAATATTAATTTTCATACAAAGGTATTTTGTGTCGAATATTTCAGATTGTTTGTCCATTGAATGTCAATACGATGTATGAGGCGTTTATTAGTATTAAGGGTTACTATTAGTTATCAACTAGCTGACCCAGCAAACTTTGTACCGCCTAACAATTTCTCCTTCTGCCCCCCTTGCCCTCCCTCTCCCGCTACCTCTCCTCCTCCCTTTCCCTCCCCTCTCCCTACCTCTCCCCCTCGCCCTTTCCCCCTGCCTCCCTCTCCCGCTCCTTCTCCCGCTACCTCTCCGTCTCCCTCTCCCGCTACCTCTCCGTCTCCCCCTCTTCTCTCTCCCTCTCCACCTTCCTCTTCCTCCCCCTCACGCTCTTCCTCTCTCTCCCTGCTCTTTCCCTCTTCCTCTTCCCCTCCCTTCACTCTTCCGCTACCTCTTCCTCTGCCCCTCTCTTAACTCTCCTGCTACCTCTCCCTGCCTTCCCCTCTTCCTCCCTATCCCTTTCCATCTTCCACCCTCTCACTCTCCCTCCCTCTCCCACCCACTCTCTCTCCGTATACCTCTCCCTCTCTTTCTCTCTCTCCCTTTCCCTCTCCCTCTCCTTCTCTCTCTCTCCCTTTCCCTCTCCCTCTCCCTCACCCCTTCCCTCTCCCTCTCATATTCTGTTAATCATGCAGAAAAAATAGACAAACCAAAAGTAGTAGTTTGAAGCCAAACATTTCGCAAACAGACCCCTGAATCGAAAAATAAATTTCAAAGACCAATAATATTTTTGAAAAAAACTATTTATTTATTTTGTCTTTTGCGGAAGAGAAAGGCACGCGCGCTGCTTTAGCAGCGCGCGCCCCACGCGAAAACCTAGTTATTATTATATATAATCCTAGACTTACCACTGACTGAACTATACAATTGTTCTCCCAGAAGGAGCAGAGATGGGATTTTGTTGTCTATGGCGGATATTCTCCATTTCCTCACCACACCTCGGGAAAAATCTGACATTTCCTATTTTCAAGATGGCGGCTGCGCGGCGATTGTCAACTTTTTTGTTTATGGCTTTTTGCCAAATGGTTTTCGGGTGTTTTGTTAAAATTGTAAGGAGAATTACAAAAAAATGAGAAAAAATTGAAAAAACAAGATGGCCGCCGAGTTATTTTGGTTTGAATTTTTTCCATTTTAGAGGTGACTTTGCGGGGTCGCATCGGGGTGGTTTTTCAACTTTTTGTTGATATTTTTTTTGTGTTGTCTTGAAAGTATCTTCGATTTTTATATTTTGGGGATATTTATTTTTTCGACAAGATGGCGGACGCGGTGCCGGCCATTTTGAAAAATGTACGAAAAATGACTTTTTTTGGGTGCATTTTTCTTCTGGTTGGCAACATTTGAGCGGGTCCCTTTGTTCCGGGCGGTTATGTAACTTGACCCAAAGTGTTGCCAGGTTTTATTTTTTTTATCTTCGTTCACACATTTTTTTGGACTTTCTATTCAAAAACATGAAAAGTAGAAGGAGCAATATTTTTGATACAAATGTCACACAGGAAACCGTGTCGCGGTCGTCGCTATGACATTTGACCATTTTCGTCGATGTCGACTGGCAACACTGACTGCTGGAATTTTTTTTTCGTTTTACGAAAACCCGAATTGATCTCCCAGAAGGAGTGGTGGGGGGTGAGTACTATGTATAAGAAAATTTTTAATTCACCCCCGGATCTATGGGAAAAATCCGACTTTTCGAAAATCCAAGATGGCGGCCGAGGTGAAATGACCAACTTTTTTTTTTGTTAAGCAGCTACCCGAGATTGGTGTCGTTTTCGGCTAATGTTGGGAAAAGTGTTACGAAAAATTTAGAAAAATTTGAAAAAACAAGATGGCCGCCGAGATATTTTGATTTAAAATTTTTCAATTTTCGAGGTGACTTTGCGGGGTCGGATTGCGTTGGGTTATAAACTTTTTTGCAATTTTTTTGCTTTGTTGCCTTGCATCTATCCCCAATTTTGACGTTTGGGGTATATTTTTTTTTTCGTCAAGATGGAGGACCCCGTGGCGGCCATTTTATAAAATGTACGAAAAATTGCATTTTTTGAAGGAAATAATTTTTAGGTTGGCAACATTTGAGGGGGTCACTTTGTATGGGGCGGTTGTGGGTCTTGGTCTGAAGTGTTGCCAGGTTACGTTGATTTTTTTTTCGTTCATACATTTTTGTGAACTTTCTATTCAAAAATATAAAAAGTAGAAGGAGAAACATTTTTAATCAAAAAATTTCACCAAAAAATGTTTAGTGGCCGTCGTAATGACATTTGACCATTTTCATTTAAATTAACTGGCAACACTGGGAGCTAGAATTTTTTTCCCGTTTTTTCACATTTCGAGTAGCCCAGCCGAAAGTATTGGTGGGGGGTTATAATGATGTATCGAAAAGTTGCTTGACTACTTATGGTCACTATGGGAAAAATCCGACCGTTCGAGAATTCAAGATGGCGGCCGCTCGGTGATAATCAACTTTTTTTTTCTTTGAGCACCTACCCAATATTGGTGTCATTTTCGAATAATTTTGGGACGACTAATACGATAAAATAAGAAAAAAATTAAAAAACAAGATGGCCGCCGAGATATTTTTCTTTAAAGTTTTGAAATTTTAGAGGTGACTTTGTGGGCTCGCATCGGGGTGGTTATTCAACTTTTTTCTAATATTCTTTTTGTTTTCTCTTGAAAGTGTCCTCAATTTTGATATTTTTGGGATAATTTTTTTTTCAACAAGATGGCGGACTCCGTGGCGGCCATTTTGTAAAATTTACGAAAAATGGTATTTTTTGAAGGAAAAAATTAGTATGTTGGCAACACTTGAGGGGGTTACTTTGTATGAGGCGGTTGTGTAACTTGACCGAAAGTGTTGCCATGTTTGGTTTTTCTGTTCTTCGTTCATACAATTTTTTGGACTTTCCATTCAAAAATATGAAAAGTAGAAGGAAAAATATTTTTAATCAAAATATTTTACCAAAACATTTCAAGTGGTCGTCGTAATGACATTTGACCATTTTCATCTTAATTAACTGGCAACACTGGAGTCCAGAATTTTTTTTCACTTTTCGAGTAATTGAGCCTAAACTATAGATCAGGAGTATAAGAAATGTATGGGAGATATTTCATAATTAAATCATTCGTTTTGAAAAACAATAAAATTTTAGTGTTGCCATACAAAAAATGATAATTTTCATACAAATTTATTTTTGGATTAAATATTTCGCTACTATAATGTATGGGGCATTTGTAGGTACTGATATTTTGTGAATTTTGGTGAAAAAAATTTCAGTGTTGCCATACAAAAAATAATAATTTTTATACAAATGTTTTCTTTTTTCAAATATTTGAGGCAGTTGTCTTCATTTGATGGCCTTGTAATGTATGGGGCAATTGTAGGTTTTAATAGTCCGTAAATAATGGTGAAAAAATATTTTAGGGTTGCCATACAAAAAATAAAAGTTTTCATACAAATGTACTTTTTATGTACGGTGCCGACGGCAACAGTTAACCTGTATTTTTCTTTCATAAAGTTTATAAACGAAGACTTTATTTTTAGTTTACATAGGAACTAATTACAATATTATTTTTTGTGTAAACAAAGTGAAAAACCCTTATTTAATCAGTTTAAATTAAACTTAAAAATGAGTTTGTTAAAGCGATCTTCAGTGTCGATGCAAGTTGTTGTAGCGAACGCCTAAGTGACGCGATCTACACGGCGCTTAAGCCCTTGTTCCCGTGAAGAAACCAAGCGACGCGACGTTCTACGGGCTACAAAAATCTTCACTGTTCCTGTTCACTCCCCAAAGAATATACGTCATGCCTTCAGCTTCTTGCGTCCAGTAACTTCGGCTGTGCGTTGGCTGTCAAGTAGTCACTAAGTAACGGAAGTTTTATATTGATTGTAAAATTGTAATGTAATGTTACTACAAAACAGTCTTCAAATTATTCTCTTTACTTGTGTGTCTTTTAAAATTGCATTTTTCTTAATCAACGGGAATCTAAACTTAAGTCTTTAAGGGACATGTTTTGATTACATTGCGTGAGTCGAAATAACTAAAAAAATAATGTACGGCATTGTGTTTTATGATTGTATTGACTTTTAAAAGCTTGATTTTTTCACAACTCTAAGGGAATGCACAGCTCTCACATTGTCGTAGTAACATTTGACCATTTCCATCTCAATTGATTGGCAACACTGGAGTCCAGATATTTTTTTACTTTTCGAATACTTGAGTCGAAACTATACATCAGGGGTATGATAACTGTATGGGAGACATTTCTGGATTAGAACATTCGTTTTGGAAAAACTATAAAATTTCAGTGTTGCCATACAAAAAATAATAATTTTCATACAAATGTTTTCTTTTTTCAAATATTTGAGGTGGTTGTCTTCATTTGATGGTCTTATAATGTACAAGGCGATTGTAGGTTTCAATAGTTTGTAAATGATGGTGAAAAATATTTTAGTGTTGCCATACAAAAAATAAAAGTTTTCATACAAAATGTACTTTTTTATGTAATATTTCGGGCTATTTCATCAATCTTATGTCATAACAATATATCAGGAGGTTGTTGGTACTTATAGATCGTACACATCGGAGGAAAAATGTTGCAGTGTTGCCACATAAAAATATTAATTAAGCCAAAAAATGACGTGCATAAGTGTATCAGTGATACCTATATGAATAAAATATTTTGACTTTGACTTTGACTTTGACTTTAATTTTCATACAAATGTATTTTGTGTCGAATATTTCAGATTGTTTATCCATTGAATGTCAATACAATGAGACGTTTATTAGTATTACGGGTTACTTTTAGTTATCAACTAGCTGACCCAGCAAACTTTGTACCGCCTATTAATTTCTCCTTCTCCCCCTTTGCCCTCCCTCTCCCGCTACCTCTCCTCCTCCCTTTCCCTCCCCTCTCACCCTCTTACCCTTTCCCCCTCCCTGTTCCTCCCCTTCTCTTCTCTCTCCCTCTCACTCTTCCTCCCTCTCCTTCTCCCTCTTCCTCCCCCTCTCCCTTCTTCTCCCTCTCCATCTTCCTTACCCCCTCCCTCACCCTCTCCCTCTCCCGCCCACTCTCTCTACGTCTACCTCTCGCTTTCTCTTTCCCTCTCCCTCTCTCTCACCCCCTCTCTCTCCCACTCTCTCTCCCTCTCATATTCTATTAATCATGTCAAAAAAATAGACAAACCAAAAGTAGTAGTTTAAAGCCAAATATGTTGCAAACATACCCCTGAATCGAAAAATAAATTTCAAAGACCAATATTTTTGAAAAAAAAAACTATTTATTTATTTTGTCTTTTGCGAAAGAGAAAGGCACGCGCGCTGCTTTAGCAGCGCGCGCCCCACGCGAAAACCTAGTTATTATAATATATAATCCTAGACTTACGGGAGTGAACTATATAATTGATCTCCCAGAAGGAGGCGAGATAGGATTTTGTTGTCTATGGCGAAAGTTCTCCATCTCCTCCCGACACCTCGGGAAAAATCTGACATTTCCCATTTTCAAGATGGCGGCTGCGCGGCGATTGTCAACTTTTTTGTTTATAGCCTTTTGCCCAATGTTTTTGGAGGTTTTCGTAAAGTTTAGGAAGGGAATTACGAAAAAATGAGAAAAAAATGAAAAAACAAGATGGCCGCCGAGTTATTTGGGTTTGAATTTTTTCCATTTTAGAGGTGACTTTGCGGGGTCGCATCGGGGTGGTTTTTCAACTTTTTGTTTATATTTTTCTTGTGTTGTCTTGAAAGTATCCTCGATTTTGATATTTTGGGGATATTTATTTTTTTGACAAGATGGCGGACGCGATGGCGGCCATTTTGAAAAATGAACGAAAAATGACATTTTTTGGGTGAATTTTTCTCCAGGTTGGCAACATTTGAGCGGGTCCCTTTGTTCCAGGCGGTTGTGTAACTTGACCCAAAGTGTTGCCAGGTTATATTTTTTTTATCTTTGTTCACACATTTTTTTGGACTTTCTATTCAAAAACATGAAAAGTAGAAGGAGCAATATTTTTAATCAAAAATTCACACATGCAAACGTGTCCTGGTTGTCGTAATGACATTTGACCATTTTCGTCGATTTCACCTGGCAACACTGACTGCTGGAATTTTTTTTTCGTTTTACGAAAACCCGAATTGATCTCCCAGAAGGAGTGGTGGGGGGTGAATACTATGTATGGGAGAATTTTTTGTTCACCCCCGGATCTATGGGAAAAATCCGACTTTTCGAAAATCCAAGATGGCGGCCGAGGTGAAATGACCAACTTTTTTTTTTATTATGCAGCTACCCGAGATTGGTGTCGTTTTCGGCTAATGTTGGGAAAAGTGTTACGAAAAATTTGGAAAAATTTGAAAAAACAAGATGGCCGCCGAGATATTTTGATTTAAAATTTTTCAATTTTCGAGGTGACTTTGCGGGGTCGGATTGCGTTGGGTTTTAAACTTTTTTGCGATTTTTTTGGTTTGTTGCCTTGCATCTATCCCCAATTTTGACGTTTGGGGTATATTTTTTTTTTCGCCAAGATGGCGGACCCCGTGGCGGCCATTTTATAAAATGTACGAAAAATTGCATTTTTTGAAGGAAAATTTTTTTAGGTTGGCAACATTTTAGGGGGTCACTTTGTATGGGGCGGTTGTGGGACTTGGTCTGAAGTGTTGCCAGGGTATGTTGATTTTTTTTTCGTTCATACATTTTTGTGAACTTTCTATTCAAAAATATAAAAAGTAGAAGGAGAAACATTTTTAATCAAAAAAATTCACCAAAAATTTTTTAGGTGTTGTCGTAATGACATTTGACCATTTTTATCTAAATTAACTGGCAACACTGGGAGCTAGATTTTATTTTCCCGTTTTTTCACATTTCGAGTAGCCCAGCCGAAAGTATTGGTGGAGGGTTATAATGATGTATGAAAAAGTTGCTTGACTATCTATGGTTACTATAGGAAAAATCCGAACGTTCGAAAATTCAAGATGGCGGCCGCTCGGCGATTTTCAACTTTTTTATTTATGTAAGCACCTACCCAATATTGGTGTCATTTTCGAATAATTTTGGGACGACTAATACGATGAAATTAGAAAAAAGTTAAAAAACAAGATGGCCGCCGAGATATTTTACTTTAAAGTTTTGAAATTTTAGAGGTGACTTTGAGGGGTCGCATCGGGGTAGTTTTTCAATTATTTTATAATATTCTTTTTGTTTTCCTTTGAAAGTGTCCTCAATTTTGATATTTTGGGGATATTTATTTTTTCGACAAGATGGCGGACCCCGTGGCGGTCATTGTGTAAAATGTACAAAAAATGGCATTTTTTGAAGGAAAAAATTAGTAGGTTGGTAACACTTGAGGGGGTTACTTTGTATGGGGCGGTTGTGTAACTTGACCGAAAGTGTTGCCATGTTTGGTTTTTCTTTTCTTCGTTCATACAATTTTTTGGACTTTCCATTCAAAAATATAAAAAGTAGAAGGAAAAACATTTTTGATAAAAAAATCAAGCAAAGAGATTTTTTGTGGTACTCGTAATGACATTTGACCATTTTCATCTTAATTAACTGGCAACACTGGAGTCCAGAATTTTTTTCAGTTTTCGAGTAGTTGAGCCTAAACTATAGATCAGGAGTATAAGAAATGTATGGGAGATATTTCTTAATTAAATCATTCGTTTTGGGAAAACTATAAAATTTCAGTGTTGCCATACAAAAAATTATAATTTTCATACAAATTTATTTTTGGATTGAATATTTCGCTACTATAATGTATGAGGCATTTGTAGGTACTGATATTTTGTGAATTTTGGTGAAAAAAATTTCAGTGTTGCCATACAAAAAATAATAATTTTCATACAAATGTTTTCTTTTTTCAAATATTTGAGGCAGTTGTCTTCATTTCATGGCCTTATAATGTATGGGGCGATTGTAGGTATCAATAGTCCGTAAATTATAGTGAAAAAATATTTTGGAGTTGCCATACAAAAAATAAAAGTTTTCATACAAATGTTCTTTTCCGGAGAACGTCGCTTTGTTTCTTCGCGGAAACAAGGGCTTAAGCGCCGTGCAGATCGCGTTACATAGGCGTTTGTTACAACAACTTGCATCGACACTCAAGATCGCTTTAATAAACTTATTTTTAAGTTTATAAATTAAACTGATTAAATAAGGTTTTTTCACTTAGTTTACACAAAAAATTATATTGTAATTAGTTCCTATGTAACCAACAATATATCACAACTTTAAACTTTAAACTAAAAATAAACTCTTCGTTTATAAACTTTATCACAGAAAAATACAGAAGCAAGTAAATAACTGAGTACCTATTATTAAATGTTACTTTCAGCATTTTAGTACAAATGGAAACAACAACTGAATGCGCTGGGTGTTTATCTGTTTTAAATGATGCTCCAGCCAGTCCTGGATTTATCAATAGGCCGTATAGGCCGCGGCCTAGGGGCGGCAGAGTCCTAGGGGCGGCAAATTTCAGGAGATGATAATATATTATAGATGATTTTTCTATTAAAAAGTGTCGCAAAAAATTGTGATTCTTGTTTTTTTACGCACTTTCTTAGTGACTATTCAGTGCCTTCCTTACTATGAATGGAAAATTCTTATTTTAGAAAGGTACATGGGCGGCAGAAATAAATTGGTCTATACTCATAAAAAATATAAATCCGGCACTGGCTCCAGCTCAGTCCTGGATTTGTCAATAGGCCGTATAGGCCGCACAGCTTAGGGGCGGCAGCGTCCTAGGGGCGGCAGAATTCAGAATATTTGAGGCTGTTGTCTTCATTTGATGTCCTTATAATGTATGGGGCGATTGTAGGTAACAATAGTTTGTAAATGATGGTCAAAAAAATATTTTAGTGTTACCATACAAAAAATATATTTTTCATACAAATTTCCTTTTTTTTGTGATATTTTAGGCTATTTCATCAACTTTATGTCACTACGATGTATCAGGGGTTTGTTGGTACTTATTGATCGTACACATCAGAGGAAAAATGTTGCAGTGTTGCCATGTAAAAATATTAATTTTCATACAAATGTATTTTGTGTCCAATACTTCAGATTGTTTGTCCATTGAATGTCAATACAATGAATGAGGCGTTTATTAGTATTAAGGGTTATTATTAGTTATCAACCAGCTGACCCGGCAAACTTTGTACCGCCTATCAATTTCTCCTTCTCCCTCTCCATCTCTTTCCTTCCCCTCTACCTCCCCCTTGCCCTCCCTCTTCCACTACCTCTCCTCCTCATTCTCCCTCCCCTCTCCCTACCTCTCCCCTTCTTACCCTTTCCCTCGCCCTCTCCTCCTCCGTCTTCCTCCCCGTCTGCCTTCCCTTCTTCCATCCTCTCACTCTCCCTCCCTCTCCCACCCACTCTCTCTCCGTATACCTCTCCCTCTCCTTCTCTCTCTCCCTTTCCCTCTCCCTCTCCCTCATCCCTTCCCTCACTCTCTCATATTCTGTTAATCATGCCAAAAAAATAGACAAACCAAAAGTAGTAGTTTGAAGCCAAACATTTCGCAAACAGACCCCTGAATCGAAAAATAAATTTCAAAGACCAATATTTTTGAAAAAAAAAACTATTTATTTATTTTGTCTTTTGCGAAAGAGAAAGGCACGCGCGCTGCTTTAGCAGCGCGCGCCCCACGCGAAAACCTAGTTATTATAATATATAATCCTAGACTTACCACTGACTGACTGACATAATTGTTCTCCCAGAAAGAGTCGAGATACAACTTTGTTGTCTATGGCGGGTTTTCTCCATGCCCTCCAATGAGTATGGGAAAAATCTGACATTTCCCATTTTCAAGATGGCGGCCGCGCGGCGATTTTCAACTTTTTTGTTTATGGCCTTTTGCAAAATGTTTTTGAAGGTATTCGTAAAGTTTAGGGAGGGAATTATGAAAAAATGAGAAAAAATTGAAAAAACAAGATGGCCGCCGAGTTATTTTGGTTTGAATTTTTCCCATTTTAGAGGTGACTTCGAGGGGTCGCATCGGGGAGGTTTTTCAACTTTTTTGCAATATTTTTTTTGCATTCGCTTAAGGGTATCCTCGATTTTGATATTTTGGGGATATTTATTTTTTCGACAAGATGGCGGACGCGGTGGCGGCCATTTTGAAAAATGAACGAAAAATGACATTTTTTGGGTGAATTTTTCTCCAGGTTGGCAACATTTGAGCGGGTCCCTTTGTTCCGGGCGGTTGTGTAACTTGACCCAAAGTGTTGCCAGGTTTTATTTTTTTTATCTTCGTTCACACATTTTTTTGGACTTTCTATTCAAAAACATGAAAAGTAGAAGGAGCAATATTTTTAATCAAAAATTCACACATGCAATCGTGTCTTGGTTGTCATAATGACATTTGACTATTTTCGTCGATGTCGACTGGCAACACTGACTGCTGGAATTTTTTTTTCGTTTTACGAAAACCCGAATTGATCTCCCAGAAGGAGTGGTGGGGGGTAGATACTATGTATGGGGGAATTTTTGGTTCACCCCCGGATCTATGGGAAAACTCCAACTTTTCAAAAATCCAAGATGGCGGCCGAGGTGTAAAGACCAACTTTTTGTTTTATTATGCAGCTACCCGAGATTGGTGTCGTTTTCGACTAATGTTGGGAAAAGTGTTACGCTGAATTTGGAAAAATTTGAAAAAACAAGATGGCCGCCGAGATATTTTGATTTAAAATTTTTCAATTTTCGAGGTGACTTTGCGGGGTCGGATTGCGTTGGGTTTTAAACTTTTTTGCGATGTTTTTGCTTTGTTGCCTTGCATCTATCCCCAATTTTGACGTTTGGGGTGTATTTTTTTTTTCGCCAAGATGGCGGACCCCGTGGCGGCCATTTTATAAAATGTACGAAAAATTGCATTTTTTGAAGGAAATTTTTTTTAGGTTGGACACATTTTAGGGGGTCACTTTGTATGGGGCGGTTGTGGGTCTTAGTCTGAAGTGTTGCCAGGGTACGTTGATTTTTTTTTCTTTCATACATTTTTGTAAACTTTCTATTCAAAAATATGAAAAGTAGAAGGAGAAACATTTTTAATCAAAAAATTTCACCAAAAAATTTCAAGTGGTTGTCGTAATGACATTTGACCATTTTCATCTAAATTAACTGGCAACACTGGGAGCTAGATTTTTTTTTCCCATTTTTTCACATTTCGAGTAGCCCAGCCGAAAGTATTGGTGGGGGGTTATAATGATGTATGGGAAAGTTGCTTGACTACTTATGGTCACTATGGGAAAAATCCGACCGTTCGAAAATTCAAGATGGCTGCCGCTCGGCGATTGTCAACTTTTTTATTTATGTAGGCACCTACCCAATATTGGTGTCATTTTCGAATAACTTTTGGACGACTAATACGATGAAATTACAAAAAAAATAAAAAACAAGATGGCCGCCGAGATATTTTGCTTTAAAGTTTTGAAATTTTAGAGGTGACTTTGTGGGCTCGCATCGGGGTAGGTTTTCAACTTTTTTCCAATATTATTTTTGTTTTCCCTTGAAAGTGTCCTCAATTTTGATATTTTGGGGATATTATTTTTTTCGACAAGATGGCGGAACGCGTGGTGGCCATTTTGTAAAATGTACGAAAAATGGCATTTTTTGAACGAAAAAATTTGTAGGTTGGCAACACTTGAGGGGGTTACTTTGTATGAGGCGGTTGTGTAACTTGACCGAAAGTGTTGCCATGTTTGGTTTTTCTTTTCTTCGTTCATACAATTTTTTGGACTTTCCATTCAAAAATATGAAAAGTAGAAGGAAAAATATTTTTAATCAAAATATTTTACCAAAACATTTCAAGTGGTCGTCGTCATGACATTTGACCATTTTCATCTTAATAAACTGGCAACACTGGAGTCCAGAATTTTTTTCACTTTTCGAGTAATTGAGCCTAAACTATAGATCAGGAGTATAAGAAATGTATGAGAGATATTTCTTAATTAAATCATTCGTTTTGGAAAATCAATAAAATTTTAGTGTTGCCATACAAAAAATAATCATTTTCATACAAATTTATTTTTGGATTGAATATTTCGCTACTATAATGTATGGGGCATTTGTAGGTACTGATATTTTGTGAATTTTGGTGAAAAAAATTTCAGTGTTGCCATACAAAAAATATTAATTTTCATACAAATGTTTTCTTTTTTCAAATATTTGAGGCGGTTGTCTTTATCTGATGGCCTTATAATGTATGGGGCGATTGTAGGTTCTAATAGTCCGTATATGATGGTGAAAAAATATTTTAGGGTTGCTATATAAAAAATAAAAGTTTTCATACAAATGTTCTTTTTTATGTTATATTTCAGGCTATTTCATAAATCTTATGTCATTACAATATATCAGGAGGTTGTTGGTACTTATAGATCGTGCACAGCGGAGGAAAAATGTAGCAGTGTTGCCATATAAAAATATTAATTTTCATACAAATGTATTTTGTGTCGAATATTTCAGATAGTTTGTCCATTGAATGTCAATACAATGTATGAGGCGTTTATTAGTATTAAGTGTTATTATTAGTTATTGTTATTAACTAGCTGACCCGGCAAACTTTGTACTGCCTATCAATTTCTTCTTCTCCCTGTCCATTGCTTTCCTTCCCCTCTACCTCCCCCTTGCCCTCTCTTTCCTGCTACCTTTCCTCCTCCATTTCCCTCCCCTCTCCCTACCTCTCCCACTCCCTCTTCAACTTCCATTTGCTACCTCTCCGTCTCCCCCTCCCTCTTCCTCTCTCACCCTCTCCATCTCCCTCTTCTTCCCCCTCTCCCATCCTCTCCCTCTCCTTTTCCATCTTCCTCCCTCTCACTCTCCCTCCCTCTCACTCTCCCTCCCTCTCCCTCTTCCGCCCACTCTCTCTACGTCTACCTCTTACGTCTACCCTTAATCACGCCAAAAAAATAGACAAACCAAAAGTAGTAGTTTGAAGCCAAACATTTCGCAAACAGACCCCTGAATCGAAAAATAAATTTCCAAGACCGATGACAATTTTGAAAAAAAAAACTATTTATTTATTTTGTCTTTTGCGGAAGAGAAAGGCACGCGCGCTGCTTTAGCAGCGCGCGCCCCACGCGAAAACCTAGTTATTATTATATATAATCCTAGACTTACCACTGACTCACCTATACAATTGATCTCCCAGAAGGAGGCGAGATGGGATAATGTTGTCTATGGCGAAAGTTCTCCATCTCCTCCCGACACCTCGGGAAAAATCTGACATTTCCCATTTTCAAGATGGCGGCCGCGCGGAGATTGTCAACTTTTTTGTTTATGGCTTTTTACCCGATATTTTTGGGGGTATTCTTTAAGTTTAGGAAGGTGATTATGAAAAAATTAAAAAAAATTGAAAAAACAAGATGGCCGCCGAGTTATTTTGGTTTGAATTTTTTCGATTTTAGAGGTGACTTTGAGGGGTCGCATCGGGGTGGTTTTTCAACTTTTTGGCGATATTTTTTTTGCATTGTCTTGAAAATATCTTCGATTTTGATATTTTGGAAACATTAATTTTTTCGACAAGATGGCGGACGCGGTGGCGGCCATTTTGAAAAATGTACGAAAAATGACTTTTTTTGGGTGAATTTTTCTCCGGGTTGGCAACATTTGAGCGGGTCCCTTTGTTCCGGGCGGTTGTGTAACTTGACCCAAAGTGTTGCCAGGTTTCATTTTTTTTATCTTCGTTCACACATTTTTTTGGACTTTCTATTCAAAAACATGAAAAGTAGAAGGAGCAATATTTTTGATACAAATGTCACACAGGAAACCGTGTCGCGGTCGTCGCTATGACATTTGACTATTTTCGTCGATTTCACCTGGCAACACTGACTGCTGGAATTTTTTTTTCGTTTTACGAAAACCCGAATTGATCTCCCAGAAGGAGTGGTGGGGGGTGAGTACTATGTATGGGAGAATTTTTGGTTCACCCCCGGATCTATGGGAAAAATCCGACTTTTCGGAAATCCAAGATGGCGGCCGAGGTGAAATGACCAACTTTTTTTTTTATTATGCAACTACCCGAGATTGGTGTCGTTTTCGGCTAATGTTGGGAAAAGTGTTACGAATAATTTGGAAAAATTTGAAAAAACAAGATGGCCGCCGAGATATTTTGATTTAAAATTTTTCAATTTTCGAGGTGACTTTGCGGGGTCGGATTGCGTTGGGTTTTTAACTTTTTTGCGATTTTTTTTCTTTGTTGCCTTGGATCTATCCCTAATTTTGACGTTTGGGGTATATTTTTTTTTTCGACAAGATGGCGGACCCCGTGGCGGCCATTTTATAAAATGTACGAAAAATTGCATTTTTTGAAGAAAAAAATTTTTAGGTTGGCAACATTTGAGGGGGTCACTTTGTATGGGGCGGTTGTGTGTCTTGGTCTGAAGTGTTGCCAGGGTATGTTGATTTTTTTTTGTTCATACATTTTTGTGAACTTTCTATTCAAAAATATGAAAAGTAGAAGGAGAAACATTTTTAATCAAAAAAATTCACCAAAAAATTTTTAGTGGTCGTCGTAATGACATTTGACCATTTTCATCTAAATTAACTGGCAACACTGGGAGCTAGATTTTTTTTTCCCGTTTTTTCACATTTCGAGTAGCCCAGCCGAAAGTATTGATGGGGGGTTATAATGATGTATGGAAAAGTTGCTTGACTATCTATGGTTACTATAGGAAAAATCCGACCGTTCGAAAATTCAAGATGGCGGCCGCTCGGCGATTATCAACTTTTTTATTTATCTGAGCACCTACCCAATATTGGTGTCATTTTCGAATAATTTTGAGACGACTAATACGATGAAATTAGAAAAAATTTAAAAAACAAGATGGCCGCCGAGATATTTTTCTTTAAAGTTTTGAAATTTTAGAGGTGACTTTGAGGGGTCGCATCGGGGTGGTTTTTCAACTTTTTTATAATATTCTTTTTGTTTTCCCTTGAAAGTGTCCTCAATTTTGATATTTTGGGGATAATTTTTTTTTTCAACAAGATGGCGGACTCAGTGGCGGCCATTTTGTAAAATGTACGAAAAATGGCATTTTTTAAAGGAAAAAATTAGAAAGTTGGCAACACTTGAGGGGGTTTCTTTGTATGAGGCGGTTGTGTAACTTGACTAATTGTGTTGCCATGTTTGGTTTTTCTTTTCTTCATTCATACAATTTTTTGGACTTTCCATTCAAAAATATGAAAAGTAGAAGGAAAAATATTTTTGATGAAAAAACCAAACAAGGAGATTTTTTGTGGTAGTTGTAATGACATTTGACCATTTTCATCTTAATAAACTGGCAACACTGGAGTCCAGAATTTTTTTCACTTTTCGAGTAATTGAGCCTAAACTATAGATCAGGAGTATAATAAATGTATGGGAGATATTTCTTAATTAAATCATTCGTTTTGTTAGATTCATAAAATTTCAGTGTTGCCATACAAAAAATAATAATTTTCGTACAAATTTATTTTTGGATTGAATATTTCGCTACTATAATGTATGGGGCATTTGTAGGTACTGATATTTTGTGAATTTTGGTGAAAAAAATTTCAGTGTTGCCATACAAAAAATAATAATTTTCATACAAATGTTTTCTTTTTTCAAATATTTGAGGCGGTTCTCTTCATTTGATGGCCTTATAATGTATGAGGCAATTGTAGACAACAACAGTTTGTAAATGATGGTGAAAAAATATTTAAGGGTTGCCATACAAAAAATAAAAGTTTCCATGCAAATGTACTTTTTTATGTAATATTTCAGGCTATTTCATCAATCTTATGTCATTACAATATATCAGGAGGTTGTTGGTACTTATAGATCGTACACATCGGAGGAAAAATGTTGCAGTGTTGCCATATAAAAATTTTAATTTTCATACAAATGTATTTTGTGTCGAATATTTCAGATTGTTTGTCCATTGAATGTCAATACAATGAGGCGTTTATTAGTATTAAAGGTTACTATTAGTTATCAACTAGCTGACCCAGCAAACTTTGTATCGCCTATCAATTTCTCCTTCTCCCCCCTTGCCCTCCGTCTCCCGCTACCTCTCCTCCTCCCTTTCCCTCCCTTCTCCCTACCTCTCCCCCTCTTACCCTATCCCCCTTCCTCTCTCTCCCTCTCCTTCTCCCTGTTCCTCCCCCTTCTCCTCCCTCTCCCTCTCCATCTTCCTCCCTCTCACTCTTCCTCCCTCTCCTTCTCCCTCTTCCTCCCCCTCTCCCTTCCTCTCCCTCTCTCTCACCCCCTCCCTCTCCCACTCCCTCTCCCTCTCATATTCTCTTAATCATGCCAAAAAAAATAGACAAACCAAAAGTAGTAGTTTGAAGCCAAACATTTCGCAAACATACCTCTGAATCGAAAAATAAATTTCAAAGACCAATATTTTTGAAAAAAAAAACTCTTTATTTATTTTGTCTTTTGCGAAAGAGAAAGGCACGCGCGCTGCTTTAGCAGCGCGCGCCCCACGCGAAAACCTAGTTCTTTGTATAAAACTCCCTACTGTAAAGCACACTTATCGGATTCGTAACGTAATCGCCTCGCCTCTAGACAAGCTCACGAACCGCGGTACGGTGCGTGGACGACTTGCCGTACCCGCGCTTACGTCTCACCGTACGCTATCCGTCGACTTTCCGTTTCCTCGTGCACGCCCCGCGCCGCGGCTACCGTTGCGTCGGCGAACTGCTGTCATTCATTCCGTCAACCAGCGGCCGGCGAGCCGTAAGCGCGGCGTCGCCTAGCCGTAGCCGAGTCGATTTGGAGCTGTTGGTCGGTTGGTAACGCGCTTACGTTAGGTTGACGGCGAGGCGATCCGGTGCCAAACCTTTTCGGGTTGATATGTGCGCTACGACCATTAGGGAGCGATGCCCCCTACCATGAAAAAACAGAACTCAAATGTTAGGTTATAGTTCAGTCAATAAAGAAGTTGTAGAGTGCGTGAGCGGAAACCTAAGCGATTTCTTCAGAAACTTATTCAGGGTGCTTAGGGAGATAACATACTAAAAGTCCTGGCGTCTAGGAAGCGACGCCTACGCCTACGACGACGGTGTGTTCCCCTCCGGCTGGAAAGTGGCGAAACTGATCCTCTTGAAGAAGGTGGGCAGGGCCGCGGACTCACCCTCTGCATTCCGACCTATATGTTTATTGGATGAGGTGGGAAAGTTGTTTGAACGGGTGATTGCCGCCCGTCTCAACAACCACCTGTCGCAGGAGGGCCCTGACTTGTCGGACAGCCAATTTGGCTTTCGTCAAGGCAGGTCTACTATAGACGCTGTCCTCCGTATCCGTTCCCTGACGGAACAGGCTGTAAGAAAGGGCAGGGTAGTGTTGGCGGTGAGTCTTGATATCATCAACGCCTTCAACTCTCTGCCCTGGGGGGCAATTAGGGAGGCACTGATTTATCACAATGTGCCTCCCTACCTACGGGATACAGTCGGGGCGTACCTGCACGACAGGTATATCCAATATATGGGTCGGGATGGATCTTTGCATCAGAGGTCTGTCAACTGCGGGGTTCCACAGGGGTCAGTGCTAGGGCCTTTTCTGTGGAACCTCGCGTACGACGCGGTCCTGCGTATCGAACTCCCGTTCGGTATCAGTATCGTCTGCTATGCGGATGATACGATGGTACTAGCCGAAGGGGAGACCTTCGAGAGGACGGCAAGGCTCGCTGAACTTGGAGTGGCCTGTGTTGTTGCCAAAATTCTCGGACTGGGCCTTAAGGTAGCGCCATCCAAAACGGAGGCGCTGTGGTTCCACAGTCTTCCTAGGCGAACGGAACCACCCAGTTCGATGATTCGCGTAGGTGACGTTGACGTTCAGGTGGGTCGGTATCTTAAATACCTCGGACTCACACTGGACGGTCGCTGGGGCTTCGAAGAACACTTCGAGCGGTTAGCCCCTCGTATAGAGAAGGTAGTAGGGGCAATGCACCGGATGCTACCTAATCTCGGGGGCCCTCAGGAAGGAGTTCGCCGCCTCTATGCAGGGGTCGTGCGATCTATGGCTCTCTACGGCGCTCCGGTATGGTCGCATAGACTGTCTGGAGTACGGCGTTGTAGAGCCAAATTGTACGGCGTGCAGCGAAGGATGGCCATCAGGATCGCGCGAGGCTATCGCACGATATCCTACGAGGCGGCAACCATCCTGGCACGTTTTCCGCCCTTAGATATACTGGCTGACATGGATGCGAGGGTTTATACCCGAGTTCGCTCCATTCGCCAAAGGGGCGGAAACGTAGCAGCTAATGAGCTCGGAGTGCTCAGGCGGAGGGCGTACCAACAAACACTTGTAGAGTGGCGCGTACGTCTGGAGGAGGAAAGGGCGGCGCGCCAACGTGTAGTTGGTGCGATCCTGCCCAGCTTCGAAGCCTGGGTTGAGAGATGCGAAGGCAACGTCACCTACAGACTGACACAGATTCTCACCGGACATGGCTGTTTCGGTGAGTATCTGTATCGGATTGGACGCGAGGCAACAACACAATGCCACCACTGCGGTGAGGACCGGGACGACGCACAGCACACGCTCGAGGTATGTCCTGCCTGGGCACCTGAGCGGCGCGTCCTGGTCGAACGGATCGGGGGAAATCTTTCCCTGCCTGCGGTAGTAGCGGCGATGCTGGCAGAGCGAACTGCCTGGAAAGCTGTGGTCTCCTTCTGCGAAACCATTATGGTAAAGAAGGAGACCGCCGAGCGGGATCGGGAGAGGGCCGATCCTGCTCGTAGAAGGCAACGGCGGGATTGATGTAAGTACGCAGGGGAGGCACCGGTGCGTTCACCGGAGATCCCGGAGCCTCTCCATATGCAGCGGATGGCTGAAAAAAAAAAAAAAAAAAAAAAAAAAAAAAAAAAAGGAAGCGAGCCGGAGGGGAGGGGGGGGGGACAAAGGTTCCGATTTTAGGTTTTTCAGCTATATCTCAAAAACGGTGCGTTGTAGCGAAAAATGTTCTAAGATGAAATGAAAGCTTATAAAATTCTAAATGAAAGTTTAAAAAATTATAAATGAAAGCTTATAAAATACTTCTAAAAACGGTTGGGGATATGGAAAAAGTATAGAAAATTAAAGTTATAGAAAATTTTAGAAGCTTTCATTTCATCTTAGAACATTTTTTGCTACAACTCACCGTTTTTGAGATATTGCCGAAAAAACTAAAATCGGGACCTTTGTCACGTGTGCGTGTGGATTGAGGGCTCTTTTTTAAAAATTACTCATATTTTTTCCAAAATCAGGAGAAATTTAGGAAAAAATTGTGAAAACAACGTGGTGAAGATAAAAAATTTGTGAAACGTAAGTTAAGAAAGTTGTGGTTGATTAACTGGAACACTCAATCCGCTAACTTAAGAAATTACTGTGATCTCGTATTTCAAAATATACTTGATATATGTTTAACATTTTTATGTGGAAAAATTGTGCAGAATTTGTGAAAGCTATTCACAATTTCTCAATTGATTTTCACGGTTTACTTGGATTTTATAAAGGTTTCTTTGGAGCTCTCAATCCTCCTATGTGTGGATTGAGTGTTCCTAAATTTCTCCAACTTTGGCTGAATATTTGTTTATATTTTTACTCCTATTTTACGAGTATAATTAAGACTGAATTTGTGAAACAAAAACCCTGACTTAAAACATAATATTTAGAGAGTAAATGAAAAAAATACTTTCTTATCAATGTCCCGTCTGAGAGCTCCAAGTTTTAGCGTTTATTTGTTTAACCCAAGCTTTTATACAAACGTCAGATGCATCAGAAATTGTGAAAATGTTGTCACTAAAGTTTAACACGATTAAATTTTTTGTGAACGCTTAATTTTAAGAATAATCAACATTATTATATTTTTCATAGAAAAAATATATAAGGTGACCATGCATACGTAAAAGAAAGTAAAATGTACTTAAGCGATGAGCGTTCCTAGTAAGAACGTATAATTCAATGTACGTAAATGAACGTATAGTTCAATTCCTAAATTACTCCTTGATTTTGAAAAAATATGAGTAACTTTTAAAAAAGAGCTCTCAATCCACACGCACACCTTTGTCCCCTCTCCCCTCCCTCTGGCTCGCCTCCTAGACCCCAGGACTTTTAGTATGTATCTCCCTAAGCACCCTGAATAAGTTTCTGAAGAAATCGCTTAGGTTCCCGCTCACGCACTCTATACCCTCTTTTGAGTCATACCTTGACTGGATTATTAGGTTGAATAATTTTATTTTACGCATAAAATTGGGAGGGACCCCGCAAAATGTAGTCAGACTAAATATATGCATTTTGAGTTGTCAAAATTTCAATACAAACTACACAAAGTATTTTCAAGTCACCGTTTTTAATACTTGTAGTCACCCACAGTCTGTCCACTTAGTATTTCAGTAGTAATTAATAATAATTATTCAGTTTTTTTAACACCTTTAATTTGACCTTGAACTCGTTCGTATAAATTTACACTTTTCCTTTGAGAGCTAATTTTCTTTTCGAACTGCCCTATTTAAATTTTCTTCCAGAATCACGATCACGTAAATAATCATTTTATTACTTTTAATGCGCACATACATTAAACACGCTTTTGTAATTTTAATACGTAAGATTCACAAAAAACCTATTACGATCACGACAGAAAACCAGAGATAAACTAAAATGAATACTAGAGGTACGACTTAGGTGCATATTGTAAAGGTTTCGGTTTTGTTATATATACAGACAAATAACAAAAAATAAACATTGTTATGTATTTTTATTGTTATTTTGCTGTATACATCGATCTATAATACACCTGATCGAAGACTGTAAGTATATCATAGTATTCCGTTCGTAATTATGCAATTATATTTTTGTTTTGGTCTACAAAGTTTTTTTGAACTCGGATGATAGCGCGAGGCCCTTGCAAGCGCGAGGCCCCGGGCGGTAGCCCCGTTCGCCACCCCCTAAGGCCGCCACTGACAAAGATATAAAAGAGATAGAACATGATTTTTGTTCATACGTGGTTGGCATATGAATCTTCGAGGCATTAAATGTTCTGCGTCTGAAATAAAAATTTGATCTCAGATCTCAGCATTAACTTTACCGTGGCATTCGGCAAGGTTAGAAAAGAATATTATGTATGTTTCGGTACAAATATTGCATTAAGTATTATTGTTTTATATTTCTGGATTGAGAATTGAGATTGCTCCATGTAAATCTGAAGAATAGGCTCCAGAAAAGATTTAGCTTTTAGTCTTGAGTCTTGACCTCCGAAATCGGTGGTTTGTTGTATGAGTTTAAGTATAAAATAGGTACCTATGCCTTAAAAATGGGTCTGAGACCTGAGTAGGGTGCGAAAGAGCAAAACGTTAAAAATTAGTAGCTTAATCTTACTTCTACCGTGCTACCAGATTTTGATATAAACATCACTAATCATAAAGATTTTCCTAAAAGGCAGATAAAATATATAAGCGCAGCAAATTACGACAAACTTGATTCCTTTAACTAAATTTAAACGGGCAACTGTCCACGTAATATTAATCATGTACAAATTGCTTGCATTTAAAATATGTAACGTATGCCGCCGTCAACCCGGAGCAATATCGTTTATATCAGGATTGCGAGAGATCAGGCGGTTTAAGAGTTATGTGGGCAATCAATTCAAAGTGTCTAAATTGGTTTTGACAGGCGGCACGCCATTGCTGGTCACTATTTTTTTATTTTAGGAATGTGTGTGATACCTACGTAAATCTATATAATAATATGTGCAAGTACGATGCTCTGAAATTGCCCCTTCTCGGATGTAATGGGTAAACATTACTACTTATTTCCTACTACTAACAACCAATCTATGATGGCTGTGGAATTGTGGAATTGAAGTATATATTTGTAGTATATTATATCTTGTTCTACACATACGATCGCCTTTTCGGCACATTTTCATCTACACATACGCAACAACCTGCTTTTTAGTCCTCTATTCAATGATATTATAAATTAAACATCATTGCCTCTATAGTACAAATGCCGTAAACACGCCGTAGAAATATGTCATGTGCAGAGGCTCATATGGAAGAGTATATGTAATAAGTGTTTTAAAAGAAACTACTGAACTATTACTTACAAGCAGTGCCGGATTTATATTTTTATGAGTGTAGGCCAATTTATTTCCGCCGCCCCATGTATCTACCATTCTAAAATAATAATTTTCCATTTATAGTAAGGAAGGCAGTAAAGTTAAATAAACAAATGAATTAGTCACTGAAAGAAAAACCATTGAACTTGTTTGACTTTTATCTTCTGAAATCGAGTGAGCGTCCTCTGAAATTTGCCGCCCTAAGGACGCCGCGGCCCCTAGGCCCTACGCCTATACGACCTATGCCTATTGACAAATCCATGACTGCTTACAAGGCAGTTTGTATGCGGTTTCACTGATGTATTTTAGGAAGCTTGGGTTAACATTTATTTCAATCGATACACAAATTAAATTTAATAAAAAGAGAATAGATAAGAGAGAAGATAGATTTCCCAGAACAAAGCAATAAGAGCAGTTAGTGTTAGTGAAGGGTTGAAGTGAAATAATTAAAAACATGGAATTCAAAATATTTTTGTTCAATATCAATATCTCTTCAAATCATTTTAGCAATTTCATCAATTCCATATATCTGTTCAATAAAATGCAGTGATCCAAAGTAGCGGAATGTTTCCATTTTGGCCTGAGCGGTTGAGTCAACCGTTTGTTGTTGAAAAGTTAATACAGATAATACAGATGAAACCGTAGTATTAAGGAACCTCGTAAATCCGGGTTACAGTTAAACCACGTAAACATACACAAAACTGCAAGTTTATCGCAGAAACTTGAATAAGCATTTTAGTTGGCGTATGTTTGGAGTCTGCGCTGCAATATAGCACATGCATGCGGCTTAGCCTCGTGCCACGGGGATCGAAGTTTATAATAGCCTGTTAATTGCTCATTCCGCTCAGGTAATGTGAGAAGTTCTACAATACCCCTACGTATTCAGAACGTTACGTGACCGTATTTTGGCGTGGTGATATTTACTTATTCCATTATGTTTCATAGTGCATTTTTAACAGACTTCAAAAAAGGAGGAGGTTCTCAATTCGACTGTTTTTATGTGTGTTACCTAATAACTCTTTACTGGGTGTACCGATTTTGATCATTCTTTTTATATTCGAAAGCTGGTGATTGTCATGTGGTCCCACTTAAATTTGAGCGAGCTCTGACGAGCAGTTTTCGAGTTATCCCTAATAATGCGTATTTAATTGATTTCGACTACGGTTTCTATAAGTCGGTAATTTTTTTACTAAAGTTCTGATTATTTAACTAACCTGATGAAATTTATGACTCTCATGCATATTAATATTTTCTGAACATTCGCTTACTAACTTACTGAAAACGCAAATACAGAAATTACTCATACTATAAATGGACGTGAAAACATCCCGACATCACGACAGCTTTCATGTTTTAAAAATGATATCTTTTAGCTTATCCGGTATCAAAATACTACTGAGTATTCCATGACTTTACAGCTGCTGTATAACACAAAATATTTATTTTTAAATGTAGTTGCTTAACATTCTGTTTATTGTAGATATTTTCGTCTTAGCTGTATCTACTTACGAGAAGGAGGTGTCATATCATGTCATTAAAATACCTCAGTGCCAGAAGTCAGGGTTCAGGCAGGGTGCGTTGCCAGTGACCACGTACGGATCCAAAACGTGTACTTATTTAATCTCAAACATTTTAAAGTATTGCGCGGTGGCCAATGGAATAAAAAATATTGTACGTATTACTGGCATTCGCCTGGCGCGCAGCCAACGCACGCCAGGAGATATTTTTAAAGCTTTTACCTACATAATTGGGTTCTTTTATGATTAGCTCATATTTATTAACACGTCATTAATAAGAAAAGATAAGTGAAAACTTGACAGTAATAATGTGATGACAGCAGCTAACACAAACAGCTGTCACAAGATTAATTACGTCAATTACAAATTACAAGTCGAAATACTATTATAATAATAAAGACTAAAAATCATAGTATATTAAAATCAAAATTATTGTATATCTTACGTAAGAAGGGGGATGGGGGTCCGAGAAATCTTACGTGCTCTTACATAGGGATGCCGGGGGGGGTCAAAGATGGCAAAAATTATCCTTATGTAATTAATGAATGGCCCCTAACTCCTCCAGGCAGCTCTGTGAAAGAGGATTAGTTTAGCAAGATCGCGGATTTACTCCTGTGGGTTGTACCTAGGACTTAAAACAAAACATGTGCTTATAAAGGATTCACAGGAACGACTACTTACGTAGTAAGATACACGCGAAAATAAAATGTATTCCGCTTGGCAGCGTATCAACTGGAACGTAAACAATCATTTAGCCGCGAATTGAATTCAGTATTTTTTCGAGATGAACGCATTCATTCAGGATCGTTGAACTCTGATAAAAACATTTATGATTCTTCCTAAGTGTGACACATTTACATAATTCGCGTTTGAATGACCCGGTTTTATTATTACTAGTGACACCCTTGTTTCGCTTGGTGTTTGGTAATGGTTGTAATTTGTAATGTCTTATAAGAATATTGCTTATAAAAATTTATGCTTAATTCGGTCTATTTTGTTAGTTCTGCTTTATTTAGGTATTTGCAGTTACCAAGAAATCACTTCAACTATGAATTACTAATATTCAGAGATATCAAAACTTTCGAACAGACATTGATAATGACACAAGAACAAATCTATCATAATAAAACGTTTTAATATTGATGTAACAGACAGACAGACACTCAGACTGCCATAACATGTAGGTAGATACCTCCTGGATCTGGATCCTGGATCTGACCTCATTACAGTTTTATTATTAGCATAAATTCAAGTGGCAATTTAAAACACATGAACTTTCAGCGCAGTGAATCAGAGCAGCGGCTAAAATTGAATAAGTAGATCATTCCATTTCCTAGTTACCGCTCGGCGAAGAGGTTGAATTACGCGAAATGCTTTTCAATTTTCATGTCCTATTAGTTTTATGGCAGGCTTTTATTAAAACGATATTATGGTACCTATACAAAAAGCGACATTTCGTTTGTGCATGCAGGTTGATGTTTTTAAAAATTTGCTTCGCAATAGATTCTGATGCATTTCTTACCAACATGAAGAGATTCATTGCCTAAGATTCATACGTTAATAAAGTCCATTAAAATTTAATTTACTTAAAAATCAATCTCCATTTTTAGTCCCATCTGTCCGAGGCATAGCGTCGAGAAGGGTCTCGCGCTAAAGCGGGGAATACACTAGACGGACATGCCCGCGGGCAAGTCTGCAGACATGCCCGCCGGGCCTCGCTACTATGGGTCTGTGCAATGTTTGCTAGTGTAGGAACGTTGCAGTCAGTCTGGCAAACTTGCCCGTTGCACGTCCGCGCGATCTCATTTTGTCTGTGGGGGCACAGACATGTCATTATAATGTATACGCACAACACGACTAATCGGTAAGCCGCCCTAACACAAACTGATAAGTCTGTGTAGTGTATTGTGACGACAGACATGCCCGGCCCGACTGCCCGTGGGCAAGTCCGCGTAGTGTATTCCCCGCTTTAGGGTAGTTCTAAGGGTAGCGCTAGAAACGGAAAGAAAATAAGTGTGTGGGTGTAATCTTTACGCGCCATTGAAGTAAAACTTCTTTGACGTTGGTGACACATTAAAAAAAATTTAACTTAATCTATACTATAATATTATAAAGAGGTAAGATTTGATTGTTTGCATTGAATAGGCTCCGAAACTACCGAACCGATTTGAAAAATTCTTTCACTGTTGGGAAGCTACACTATCCCCGGGTGACATAGGCTATATTATATAATATTAGTAGTAAAAAACTACTAATTTTCCCGAAGCAAAGCGAGGGCGATTTTCTAGTTTTAAATAAATATCACATTACAGTTGACTTGTATTTATTAACAATATACTTCACAAAAACGAATATAAAGCTATAATTACCGTTAATAATACCGTTCTATAGAATTATCACAGATACAATGTAATCTTAATACAATTATGTATCTGTACTTCAATTTTGTTTATATTTTTGTTTTCATTTGACATTCAACAGATTTTAGACTATAGAGTATAGAGTATACTCGTAGTAAAACGTAGTGATTAAGTACTCTGTGGTATAGAGCCTTATAACCAGCCGAATAGTCAAGTCGCGCCTAAAGAAGTTTTAATAAAATAGGAAAGAAGTGGAAATAAAATAGAGAAATCTGACACTGAAATAGGCCCTTCGGCCGTTACCGTGTAGTCATAAAACCTGAATGAATTATTATCGAATTGAAAATTAAAGTACCAAAATAAATAACAAAACATTATTAATGAACACAGTAAATATAACATAATATTTGTTAGTTGTAAACTCCAGTGTTTTATTTGGCATCCTGGCCCTTCTACGCCCACTGAATGAAATCCGTTTACCAAGAATATCTGAATAAAATGTCACAAGACTCACAAATGACCTTGCCTATACGTATATTATTATTAAAGCTGGTCTGGCTGGACTCTTCGTTCAGCAGGGCGGAGCTATAGAGTGCTCTAATTTATAGATACTATAATAAAACTCAAAGTGTCTGTTTGTCTCTCCGGGCATCAAATAAAAACCCTTGAACGGATTTCGATGAAAATTGGTAAATTCGTTACTGATACTCTGGATCATATTTTAGACAACTTTTCATCCCGGAAAATTAAAAGGTTTCCCGGGAAAACAGGATAAAAGTTTGAATAAGTTAAAACATAATTTCCGTATGCAAAGCTGCGGGCATCAGCTAGTAGAGAAATAAAATATGTTGACATGGAAATTGCAGGTCGAATGAAACATAAATTAATTTGCAGCGGAGTCGACATTCTATAACAAACTTTTATTGAGCAGTAGATTGGTTTTCTAAATGCGGTCTGAAGCAACCTTCGAACCCTCATGCCGACAGTTAGGCACGCGCTAACCGAGAGCGAGTAACGACGAGATACTTCAATCAACCTAATTTTATTAAAGGTACCTACAATAAAATAAAGTGAAAGTTTAAAACAGTTACAGTTTTATTATACGAAAATTTATTCGGGATAGTAAGAATTATTCAACAATTCAGATATAGATCTATCCAACAGAATCCAACTGAACCAATTAGTTGAAAATAATATGGCTGGCTGGCTTGGCTTCAACCCATTAATGGCCCACTATTGAGTACGTGTCTCTAATTTTGAGGAGGCCTAGAGCATACTCCACCACGCTGTTCTAGTGCGGATTGGTGGAGGGGTTAGTGGCCAACCCAAGTGTCGGATGTTTTCATGACGCCCGAAGGCCTCCGACATGGCTTATCGACTGTTATCTTACGATAACAACCGGGACCGACAGCTTTACCTGCTAATATACATAGTATAATACTAAGGAACAAAAGTATCAACAAAAAACACGGTCAATTTAGGTACTTCTAAATTTATTGTAACTCTGAATATAAGTAGTTAATCAAAGGTACGAGTAAGTAAAAACTACTTTTTCATTCCGCTCCGCAACATCTCGGAAGAAGCGGTTCATTACAGTTAAACAATACCATCACACAACCAATTGACTATATGTATATATTGACAATTACAACATGAATCACTCCTATTTCGCAAAGTAGTGTTTGGTATTTTTATTTCAAGTAAATACTAAATACGTTTTTAAAGCGATGCGAGGTCGGATTACTATGTTGCTGTAAGACAAGTCATTTAAGTATGTATGGTATGTCTGGTATTAGGAATATAGGAATGTAAAACATTTCATCTACTTATCGCATATCTTTGAATAATATTTTCTACATGGTTTCCGTTCCACTCAATGAGCTAGAAACAGTAGTTAGAAGCACATACAGAACCAGTTATATGGTGTCGGCATTATTTTATAGGAACGCTGAAGAAAAACATCACTTTTCTTTGGATAAATAAATAAATATGTTCGTCGTTTGTAAGCGAAAAAATAAATTTTACCCTAATAATAATTAAATATGTGGATATACCTAATTTAAAATAAATCAAAAATTGAATTCTGCTTTAGTTATTGAATGTATCTGTGAATGCCTCATTCACATTAAAGTATAGCTGATGTAGCAGGAGCATTAAAGGAAGGTTTAAAAATTACGTATCGTAATGTAATTTTCAACCGTTTCCTTATGTTTTTTTTCACCAGGGTTTAGAAACCTCATTTATGGGCATAAATAAAAAGAGGTCAACGCTAAAGCTACGGCATTTACAATCTGAATGGTTGATCTCAAAACTGAACACTGAAACCAAACACTACACTGGCCTCATTTTATTAATAAATGCCTACACGCTACGTTTTAAACGGCTACGAAATTTGACTACGCAAAAGCTTGCTTAAACAGGAGAAAATTAGAGATATGGCGAACCAAGAAATTAGTATGAATAAACACGGTAAGTAATCGGGGACGGAGTTTTTGTTGAATTTTATGTTTTAATTCAGATTGATCCTATAAAAACTGAAATTAATTCAATCCGATCCAAAGCTGCACATCCCACAATGGTCGCATAACAATTGCCCCTTTCAGGATTAGTAAGAAACGTCCGAATAATTCTTACGAAATACTGTGCAGTTTAGAGTTGTCATCTTCAATAGGGTCGTACTCGTTACTTATCCGGACTCATATATGATACGTATCGGCTAAAGAGCTTGGAAAATCTGCAATCTTTAGCTATTTAGAGGTGTCCCAGTTACATATCCAGCGATAGTCTCCCGACGCGCTCCCATACCTATTATTACATACTTTATTTTAAAACGTTTCAGCCAAAATTACTGTTTGTGTATGTAATTAATAGCAATGCACGACACCTACATTTAATATCAAACAGGGCCAGAGCCAATTCGCTGCGGGTTTTAATAAAATTTTACTCAATGAGCGGTGGTGGCAGGGCGCCAACATGCGCGCTCGCTTCCATATTTCCGAACGTTCATTTGTTTTTACAACTCACACGATCTATTATAGACCATATTATTGCGTATTGATTACGTAGTTTTTACCTGTCTCTCTACCTGACCTACTTACTTTCAACAATCGTATATAATATTGCATGCTTTGGTTGCTAATGCTGAAGAGCCAATTATTAGGACAGCTAACATTTTGTTTTTGGCCGACAACACTATTGTGATGTCTTTGCCCTTAGGTAATCACAGATGTATACGGGCGGCACCTATGTATATGACCAGTTGACCACCGACCAGCTGCTTGTTTATCAGGTGAGAAATACCAAAAACTCTCTAGATCCAAGTGAACTCACTCAGTCTCGTACTCCATACTACGCTGTTTGCCAGTGCAAATGTTATCAGAATTTCGCCTTTAGAAACCTACAGTGAGACTTAATAACAGGCGACTTAATATAGTTATCCAGTAACAAATAACTTAAGCAATCGACGTAGTAGTACCTCTAAGTACCTAGGTCTTTCCTCTCGATTCTGTGATGGGCGGCAATGCAGCTATCTTCTGGACTAACTTTCCTGGGCGAACTTCTTAATTGACGTCCATGGGTGAATATTAACTTACCATCAGGTCTACTACCGTGTCCTCGTTTGTACATTGATGCTTTTTCACATAGGTATAAAAAATATAGGGTCAGGTAAGGTAAAGTTAGGTAAGGGATTTTATTTACCCTCAAGCGATTACCCATATACTCGTCCGTAATTTCTTTAATATTCCCTACATTAAACGACGACGTAGAAATTCTTTACCGAGTTGATCATCCGCAATAAAACTCCGCCTACGCCGCACCGTACGTCTTCAGGTAGAGGCGGGTATCTTATATCGAGTGAGTCTAGTGACACCATCCTTTCCATGTTTGGAAAATATTCCGTAATTAAACTACTTAACCCCCTGAATTTACTCGTTCGTTTCAACTGAATGTTTATAAAATTTTAGTGAGCTCGAAAGACTGTTTTTTTATGCATTGAGCACAAGCACTAGCAGACGGGTTAACTATGGTAAGTGATCACTGTCGCCCATGGACATTAGCAACACTAGGAGTATTGATACTCCTATCACCAATGCGTTCAAGTCCCAGAAGGAAGCGACGGACCCGCTTCTTGAAGGATCCCGTGGCATATCACAGTGGGAACCCCGATGTAAGTAAATGTGACAGAAGTCATTAACAGTCAGTATCATAAGGTTCACGTAACAGAATACCAAAAAAAAAATTTATACCAAAACACAAACATTTGTTTTGAAACCAGACTTCCTTGTCCTATCCTAGTAATATGACTTATAAAATGTGAAAGTTTGTATGTTTGTTACTATTTCACAAAAATAATACAGAACTTTCATCAAAAGTTAATAATTCTTGAAAAAAATAACTGACTTCGAAATTAGGTATAACTCAAAAACTATTCGTCAAATCTCGCTTAAATTTAAGTGGGACCACATGACAAGCATCAGATTTTGATTAAAAAAAGAATCATCAAAATCAGTTCACCCAGTCGAAAGTTCTGAGGTAACAAACATTTAAAAAAATACAGTTGAATTGAATACAGGATCTATTCAATTTATTGAAATCCTTTATTGAAATCGGTTAAAAAGGTAGACCATCTGGAATAAGACATAGGGTACTTATTATCAGAGCGCTATTGCATAATACTGATTTCAGTAGGAAGTTGATCGATTCCTGTCCTGTCCGGAAAATGTCCTACCGTGGTTGGTGCCGCCCTAAATTCGATAAGGTTGTTCAACAGATCTTGTCCTATCCTACTAATATTATCTACTTATAAAATGTGAAAGTTTGTATGTTTGTTACTATTTCACAAAAATAATACAGATAAAATTTTCATCAAAAGTTAATAATTCTTGAAAAAAAAGTAACTGACTTCAAAATTAGGAATAACTCGAAAAACTATTCGTCAAATCTCGCTTAAATTTAAGTGGGACCACATGACAAGCATCAGATTTTGATTAAAAAAAGAATCATCAAAATCAGTTCACCCAGTCGAAAGTTCTGAGGTAACAAACATTTAAAAAAATACAGTTGAATTGAATACAGGATCTATTCAATTTATTGAAATCCTTTATTGAAATCGGTTAAAAAGGTAGACCATCTGGAATAAGACATAGGGTACTTATTATCAGAGCGCTATTGCATAATACTGATTTCAGTAGGAAATTGATCGATTCCTGTCCTGTCCGGAAAATGTCCTACCGTGGTTGGTGCCGCCCTAAATTCGATAAGGTTGTTCAACAGATCTTGTCCTATCCTACTAATATTATCTACTTATAAAATGTGAAAGTTTGTATGTTTGTTACTATTTCACAAAAATAATACAGATAAAATTTTCATCAAAAGTTAATAATTCTTGAAAAAAAAGTAACTGACTTCAAAATTAGGAATAACTCGAAAAACTATTCGTCAAATCTCGCTTAAATTTAAGTGGGACCACATGACAAGCATCAGATTTTGATTAAAAAAAGAATCATCAAAATCAGTTCACCCAGTCGAAAGTTCTGAGGTAACAAACATTTAAAAAAATACAGTTGAATTGAATACAGGATCTATTCAATTTATTGAAATCCTTTATTGAAATCGGTTAAAAAGGTAGACCATCTGGAATAAGACATAGGGTACTTATTATCAGAGCGCTATTGCATAATACTGATTTCAGTAGGAAGTTGATCGATTCCTGTCCTGTCCGGAAAATGTCCTACCGTGGTTGGTGCCGCCCTAAATTCGATAAGGTTGTTCAACAGATCTTGTCCTATCCTACTAATATTATCTACTTATAAAATGTGAAAGTTTGTATGTTTGTTACTATTTCACAAAAATAATACAGATAAAATTTTCATCAAAAGTTAATAATTCTTGAAAAAAAAGTAACTGACTTCAAAATTAGGAATAACTCGAAAAACTATTCGTCAAATCTCGCTTAAATTTAAGTGGGACCACATGACAAGCATCAGATTTTGATTAAAAAAAGAATCATCAAAATCAGTTCACCCAGTCGAAAGTTCTGAGGTAACAAACATTTAAAAAAATACAGTTGAATTGAATACAGGATCTATTCAATTTATTGAAATCCTTTATTGAAATCGGTTAAAAAGGTAGACCATCTGGAATAAGACATAGGGTACTTATTATCAGAGCGCTATTGCATAATACTGATTTCAGTAGGAAATTGATCGATTCCTGTCCTGTCCGGAAAATGTCCTACCGTGGTTGGTGCCGCCCTAAATTCGATAAGGTTGTTCAACAGATCTTGTCCTATCCTACTAATATTATCTACTTATAAAATGTGAAAGTTTGTATGTTTGTTACTATTTCACAAAAATAATACAGATAAAATTTTCATCAAAAGTTAATAATTCTTGAAAAAAAAGTAACTGACTTCAAAATTAGGAATAACTCGAAAAACTATTCGTCAAATCTCGCTTAAATTTAAGTGGGACCACATGACAAGCATCAGATTTTGATTAAAAAAAGAATCATCAAAATCAGTTCACCCAGTCGAAAGTTCTGAGGTAACAAACATTTAAAAAAATACAGTTGAATTGAATACAGGATCTATTCAATTTATTGAAATCCTTTATTGAAATCGGTTAAAAAGGTAGACCATCTGGAATAAGACATAGGGTACTTATTATCAGAGCGCTATTGCATAATACTGATTTCAGTAGGAAGTTGATCGATTCCTGTCCTGTCCGGAAAATGTCCTACCGTGGTTGGTGCCGCCCTAAATTCGATAAGGTTGTTCAACAGATCTTGTCCTATCCTACTAATATTATCTACTTATAAAATGTGAAAGTTTGTATGTTTGTTACTATTTCACAAAAATAATACAGATAAAATTTTCATCAAAAGTTAATAATTCTTGAAAAAAAAGTAACTGACTTCAAAATTAGGAATAACTCGAAAAACTATTCGTCAAATCTCGCTTAAATTTAAGTGGGACCACATGACAAGCATCAGATTTTGATTAAAAAAAGAATCATCAAAATCAGTTCGCCCAGTCGAAAGTTCTGAGGTAACAAACATTTAAAAAAATACAGTTGAATTGAATACAGGATCTATTCAATTTATTGAAATCCTTTATTGAAATCGGTTAAAAAGGTAGACCATCTGGAATAAGACATAGGGTACTTATTATCAGAGCGCTATTGCATAATACTGATTTCAGTAGGAAGTTGATCGATTCCTGTCCTGTCCGGAAAATGTCCTACCGTGGTTGGTGCCCGGGCGGCGGGCGAGTCACGTTTCCCAGCCGACCGACGACCAACGGCCGTTCCACTACGATATGCATATTTCATCGCCGATTACAGCTTTCAGAACTGCTACTAATGCCGACGATTTAATATTGCCCGAGAATAGAATATTTATTTATTTATTTATTACACTTTATTGCACACCAAATTTACAGAGTCAGTAAAAGCTTTTCAATGTTAATATTATAAGAGCACAAAAGGCGATCTTATCGCTAAATAGCGATCTCTTCCAGATAACCTTTGGGAAGGTGACGAAGGGAAAATTGATTGGATGTTGGTAGGGTGCAATACCCACTCATAAAATAAAAAAATAATAATATACATACAACACATAGAATACAACATTAGAAAGCTTGTAAACTGTGTACCTACTGCGCAGAATATTGTTTCGATGCTAAGATAATAGATAAACTTTTAACTTACGTAGTTGTGTCTATAGCGACTGTAGCCGTCTTTATTATCTAAGTTTTAATATCAGAAATTCCTAAGACTTCTCATATTGTAATAATAGGTACTCCACGTAGGCGCAAGAAATTTTTCATACCTGCCAACATAAATTGAACGAATAATGTAATACGTAAAAATCCTGAATTTATAACAATATTTTTTATTTTTCCGTAGTCAAAGCGGGACATTTATAGAATCATCGTGTCCGTCACTCCGTCCGCGTACCACATAATATTGATTGGGTACGATAATCGTATCGTTGAAGTTTGCGAAAACCTTTTTTAGGGTTCCGTACCTCAATTGAACCCTTATACAATTTGTGTCAACCCTCTTTTCTTTTTCTCAGACAGAAACGCGTATAGATATCAAGTTGAAATTGTGTGGCCTGACACGCACTTAGCTTTTGAAGTCCGTGATTTGGTATACTAATGAATGTTTGCATAGATAAGTACTGAAAGTCAAATTTTCTAGTATATATTCCTAGCTACATGTTTGTATATATATTCCTAGCTACTATTTTAACTTTAGCTCGGCCTTTAGTTCTGCCATGTCATATCGTAACTAGTTTCAGGACACAAATCACATTTCACCCACAGAACTAACTTTTCGTGCTCAGCTGCGTTTCAAAGTTTCAATTATGCCTTTGATCATAACAGACTCTAGCAACTTGGAACAAAGTTAAATTAGGCTGGACTCACCATCCTGTTACAATGATTAACCGCAACGATGAACATGACCGCAAGTATTAAAAGCCAACTAACATTTGGATGACACCGAGCCCAGGAGTAGCACACTTGAATTGTAAATGTTGCGATAATAATTAAACTTCCGATTTGTCGACTTCCGAAACCAGACTGGCCTTCACAAAATTCCCCAAGATCTCTATAAATCTAGGACTTCACTTCATTGAAGATTTTTCCTCGTAAAACCTCACATGATGCGTCGTCTATGGACAATTGGATATACCTATTATTATTGTACTACGACAATTACGACACTACAATCACCAGTGGGCCCACAACTCTGTTTGAGGTCAATAATACGATAATTATTATGTATCAAGTGCTTTTACATTTTACGGATTTGGTCGTCATAAATGTTTTTGTAAACCTTTGTGAATGTGATCTATCGATCGAATAATACGTAGCTAATTTTAGGGTGGCGGTGACCACAACCTTTTTTGACTGTTGGATCCGCGTCTGGTTGGACTCTGAAGAACTCTGTTAAATAATTTAAATTTTCTTATTTTTTCTCTTATTTTTAATCTACAGGTTCGCTCCTTTGAACTACGAGTACCTACTAAGACTAACAAGACTTTAATTGCAAGTAGTAATTAGCTGTACCTGCATCGCACGTTGTATCTACCTTTGTTATTTAAGAGCATCTATAATTGTCTCTGCTCTGGGAGCTTTTAATACAAAATAAAGCACGTACTGACATTAAACATCTAGCTGTTTCGCTTCGAGCGGATAGTAAGATACAACATGAACAAAGAGTAAAAGTTAATTAGGAAGATCTTGTCGAGTAAAATGTTTACTAAAATGTCATTGTAAAGTTTGTAAAATAACAATTAGAACTTATTTATCAGTAAATATAAATATAAGAGCTGAATCTGAAAGAAGTTATTCTGAAATATATGAACACTAGCACTAGCTGTTACCCGCAGTTTCGCATGCGAAAATTATGTTTTACCTTATTTTTCGCCTCTTTTATTCAAAGAATTAAAGTACTCGTATTAAGCAATTTATATACTGAAACCCACAAGATACAAACACAAAGGATTTCTTCGGGAGCAGGTTTTGAAAAATAAAAAATATTCACATTTTGTTTTTTTTGTCTTTTTCCTCCAAAATTAAAAAAGGTGGAAAATATGTATTCATTCAATAAAATATGTTTTTTGCATTTGAAGCAAATCAGTTGATGTTCAATATATGAACATAATAATAGCATTATAGTCGTTTTAAGATATTAAATAATACGGATGTGGACTATTGTACGTCCAGCAATACGAGATAAAACTGATCTACTCCAATGAACTAATATACTAACGTCGTTTACTGCTACTTATGTAATTAATGACAGACTTCAGATTAACGACAGACCTTTACCTAAGAAGAAAACAAGTTTTTTATACTCTCAAATGAATCATACATTTTCCATTTCCTTATGAAATAATAATTAAGTATGAGGTACTACCAAGAAAGACATAAATAAGGAGATATACTTAGAAATAATAGAACATGACGAATGTTTTCAAACAATAAAAACAAACGTATAGTTGTCAATGAGGTTAACCACAAAAACAGTAAGTCTCAAAACATGAAATAAACTTTGCTCTATCCTACTAGCAGTTATTTGGTGACATGCTATGCATCTAATGAATCTGTGTTTGTAGTTTAGAAAGATGAATAATAAATATCATAATTAATGTAAAAAATAATTGATAACAACAAACTTAGAAAAGTAAATCAATAAATATCAATGACAGCACTTAAATGCGATAATATTCATACGTTAAATTGTATTATAGTAAATTTCCTTACGATGAGTAGATATTTAATTGTCAATGGGAATAAACAATATTGTCCTGAACTTATCAACTTTTCCATGACTCAATGACCGCTTCTTTACTAAACTATACGACACGACACGACAGGCATCTAAATGTCTTGTTTATGTCGTAGGGAAATGATGAAAATTGATCAAACTCATAAAGGAGTTGATCAAATCTCAATTTTCATCATTTCCTTGCGACATGTACACACCCAAACTCAGTCCCGGATTTGTCAATAGGCCGTATAGGCCGCGGCCTAGGGGCGGCAGATTTCAGAAGAAGATATTATAGATGATTTTGCTATTAAAAAGTGGCGTAAAAACTTGTAATTCTTGTTTTTTTACGCACTTTCTTAGTGACCAATTCAGTGCCTTCCTTACTATGAATGGAAAATTATTATTTTAGAACGGTACATGGGGCGGCGGAAATAAATTGGCCTACACTGATAAAAAATATAAATCTGGCACTGCCCAAACTATGGAGCTTTAATTCTGCTAGGTACACAAGTTAATTTAGTAATGTTAAGTCATTAAGTAATGTTATACGTTGATATATTTTGTAACTGCAGTGGCGCACTTCAACTAGACTTAAAACTGTCATTGTCGTGCCGGTGTCGTGTCGTCCATTTAAAAAGCGGGCAATACATGAGTAACCGCATTATGAAACGAGTTGCACTATCTCTGAGAGATACTTATAACGCATGGTACCATTCAATTAGTATCTATCAATTGGTTCCTGTAATTTGATGACGTTCTAAATGACCACAATCGCAATACGCGTATGGATTGTTCAAAATTAAATTACGTGTTTCATTTATTACTTGGAATGAGAATCGAATTGAATAGAGAATCACAATACATACCAGTAAAGTGTCATGTTATACACTTGTGGGTAGCTCTAGGTTATTAGCCGGTATCGACATGGTATCGACCAAGATTCTGTGCCAGCTATTCGTTACAACGGAAAACAAATACACCTATGTGATTCTGTACAAAATCTTGGGCTCTATATCGACAACTCACTAAAATGGGGTGTTCGAATTGCTGAACCCTGCCGCAAAGTTAATGCTGCTTTGCGCTCTCTTTAACGCTTCAATTTTCCCCAGTAGGCCCAGTAAAAACCAAGCTATCGCTGGTTAATAATACGCTTATGTTATTCATGATTGATTATGGTGATATGTGTAACCAGACCTGACCGAAGAACTTCTCAATAAATTAGAGCGCCTCTTCAATAACTGTATTCGCTTCATTTTCGGCCTTAGAAAATATGATCACGTTTCCCAATTTCGCCGTCAACTCGTCAGAGTCGCTCATAAATTGTCAGAGGATTTTATTACTATTCTCTGTCTTAAACGATCCTAAATTATCCTCAGTACCCCAAGGATAACTTCCAGTATCCAATATATATATCGAAAGGAACTTCGTTCCATCCGGGTGTCCTCTCTTGACACCTTTCAAGTTTTTTTTTCTTTTTTCAGAGCTAGTATATAATCTAACCTATCACCCCGTACCCGATTGACGTTGAACTTCGGGACACCCTATTATGTATATTATTATATATGTATAATATAAATATCGTTTATTTGCTCTCACAAGAAGGTCTTAAGCTAGGCTTATTTAGATCCATGATGGATAGCGCGCACACAAATCACTGTGACTTGCTTGCTACGAGTATATGCATATTCGCTTATTCAGGAATACCAAATATTTCTGGGTGAAACGTTTGCCAAGAATTCGTATGTCTAGTATTTATATGAATATGACCTACAAAAGCATCGAAAAGAAAACAACTGCATTCGTATTGCAGAGAACTGAAGATGGTACAAAACTACATGCTAGCCATTTTGTTATGGGAGGTTCGCCACTGGTACGCCATCAGACCTACTGGTTCACTGTGTTCATCTTCACTCGTTTTTTATATGGAAATAGTCGACAAAAGAGCTGATCACTGATGCGTTGTCGGCCCAGAAAGACCCATGCAAGTGAAAAACAAAAGAAACAAGAAATAGAACTGACTCTCAACCCCAGCTGGAACACAACTCATCGTTTGACAGCTGACTCAAGCAAGAGTATTTTTCAAAAGCAGCGTCACCGACCGCAATTATTGGAATTCAAAGGGAATGCTGCGTAGTTCCAATGAGTTTAAGAACATTGTCTTCACTGTACAGAAGTTATTGTAAAGTTTTTTTTAGTAAAAATACAACTGTTGTTAGTTCATGTTGTTTTCATTCATATTGATACAATATGCAAGCCAAACCTCAACCCCAATATTCGAACAGACATAATTTTAATCGATTTAGCCTGCACTGCGGAGATTCAATCATGAACACTAAAATAGACAGCCGCGAAACATTTCATGAACATAGTTAGATAGATAGGTATTTAAGTGAATTAAGTATGTGGAGCAGGTAAATCATGTTAACTACATTATGAAATTTTCAGCTCTCGTTCCTAACGATAACAATATTACCATCGCGATACCGCTATAAATTGGTAGCTCAAAACGAACCACGCGATGCAATTCGTCGATTATGGAAATATTACTTTCCTTTTTAACCGACTTCAAAAAAAAGGAGGAGGTTCTCTATTCGACTGTATATTTTTTTATAGAACTTTAGACTGGGTGAACCGATTTTGATGATTATTTTTTTAATCGAAAGCTGGTGCTTGTCATGTGGTCCCTTTTGAGCGAGATCTGACAATGGCATCCATGAGAAAACCATAATTATAAGTCTTATATTTGCATTAAGTATGTGGGCGACAATTAATGGACGAATAACTCAATATCACCCCAACGGATTTCGATAATTCTTTTTTATTGGAAAGGATGGTACCCACTTTATTGGAAGTCGGTTTTTTTTTGTTAAAATTTTAGATTATCATGTTGACGATCAAAAGATCTTTTGTGACAAGAACAGCTTAGTTCGTATCTGTAAAATGCTCGGTTTCAAGACTGTTCAACAAGCTTGAATGAAGCAAGGACGCTTAAGATTCTCCAGCAGACGAGCAGTATCTTTCTTCTTCTTTTTCTTCTCTCAGAGCAGAGCAGTTCTCTCTTTTTCTTCTCTCTTTCTTGGCCGACAACGCATCAGTGATGCCTTTGGTGTTGTTGATGTCCATGGGCGACGATAGCCGCTTACCAGGAGGATCGTCAGCTCGTTTGCCGGCTATTTACATAAAAAAGGATATTTACAATTAGCTGACCCGGCGAACTTCGTATCGCCTATCAATCAAGTATCGACTATTTCACCCCCTTGGGGGTTGAATTTTGAAAAATCCTTCCTTAGAACCTCCTTTTTTTGAAGTCGGTTAAAGAGGAAAGAAAGACAGTATTGAAATGCTGTTCGCATTTTACAAGAAATGACGCAGTTCAGATCAAAATCATTTTACACGCTTTAAATTTATTTTGTTTATTTCGAAATAAAAGCTGAGCACAAACATTTGTTTCAGTTTGTTATTGAACTTGTTATTGAGTTGATTTGATTTTATTGTACATTTTATGATTGCCATAAAAACATTTGTTTAGAATAGCAAACACAGACTCTGCTCTTGAATTTAAATATGATTTCTATTCTCATTCTCATTCTCTTTGATACACGGTATGGTTGGTAGCTGGATACTAACAGAGCTTTAGAATAATAACTCTTTGCCTTGAAGGGTGTGAGTGGTAAGATTTTTCCCCAGCGGTCTATTATGAACTCTTAATTCCAGCCACGTTCCAGTGTAGACGTCAAATTCGTGTTACGAAAGCGGTCACGTGACACTTTTTTAGCCAATCATATGTCGTTTAAAGCCCGGGAAATGAATTGCCCGGAACATGAATAGTTTTATAAAAGTTCATAATAGGCCGCTGGCTAGTTAGCTGAAATGTTTTTATGTGTCTCAGTCGGCTAGTGACGGAAAGCTAGAAAATACCCGGGTTTTTGCGCCTTCTTCGGGCCGGCAATGCATCGGTGACGCCTTGATGTTACTAATATCTTTGAGTAGTGTAATCAATTACTATCAGGTGGCTCGTCTGTCGACCTATTTGTTTTTAAAGGACAGTAACATGCACGAAATTAATTGAAATCGAAATATGAAATAAAATATAGTACCAAACTCAGGAGATTATAATGGGTGTTTGTTTGCGAAGAGCAAAGATGGCCGGGAGTCTGTTGTGTACCAAGAAAGATGATGTTTACTTGTCGGCAACAATATTCCATGATAAACTGACTAAATACATAAGGTTACTGTACGTTAGTATATTAGTTCATTGGTTTACTTAGCCAGAGTTGAGACTTGCTCTACTGAGGGCGTAGCTTAGTTGTTCTTGTTGTATCAGTCAGACCACAATCTGTTTAGCATTCAAGCAGATTATTGTAATAATAATTTAAATAACTGGTTCCAAGTTTCTCCAAATATTTAGTTCTTAAAATGGACAATGGTCCGTTTTTATATCTTATTTAATCAATATTACTTGTGGCCCGTGTCAGCCCATGTGCTAAGTACCCACACATGTTTTTCTTCAAGTCCATTGTTCGCAACGATGGAAATGGTAATATATTTCTGCAAGTAGGTACGCACTTAAAATTACATCGCCTACTTATATCCTGTTGCGTTACAAATATATAGTAGGGGAAAACTTTAATGTATACTTTATAACTATTCGGAGGGCCTCTTACTGTTAGATTAGCGCCCTTAGAACCATAACATTACAATAGTACAACTAACACAGCCCAGCTGCAATAACTTATGTCTGGCGGCACTACCACCGTGCGTCCGTAAGGAAATTAAGGTCAGCAAAGTATCAGGCTTAGGGTGGATTGTTCGTACATTTTAACCGCAGCTAACTTTAACTTTAGCTATTACCGACCGAATGTCAAAATGCGCGAGCCAATAGGGAAGAGAGTCTTAATTATAATGGCTCGCGCATTTTGAAATTCGGTCGGTTTAAAGTTAGCTGCGGTTAAAATGTACGAACAACCAACCCTTAGATACGTTAGAAAAGGTTTACATATAGTCGGAATATATTTAGAGTAGATTTAAAATATAGTCATTTCATTTGGCTAGATTACCACTACCCTAACATTGAAGACATGAACACGTGGAACTGATTATTCTACGAAAACTTATAGTAGGACCTTAGGATTTATGAACTATAAGATCGCATTTGAACAGTAAAAATTGGGGCGTGCGATGTGTTACGAGTTCCCAGATTTGTAACAGCGTTTCGGGACGAGCGTCGAGAGGAAGTTTTACTGACATTGTAGACAATGAATATAAGTTTTAAAGCAGTACAACAGAATCCTTTAGCAGCCAGTCACATAAAACTCAGTGTAGCAAAAGGAAGCAAAACTGGCAGTTACGTATGCGAGTCGGTACGATATTAGTTGACTGGTTGACCCACCTCAGACCAGGCGGTCTATTATGAACTCTTAATTCCAGCCAAGTTCCAGTGACACTTTTTAGCCAATCATACGTTGTTTAAAGCCCGAGAAATGAATTGCCTGGAACATAAATGGTTTTATAAAAGTTTATATTAGGCCCGCTGCTGATACACAAGCATTAGTAGATGTAAAAATGTCACGGTAAAAAAGTCCGCTCCAGGGGAGTTAAACAAAAATGAACAAACAATAAGCCAAGCAAATAATTCCAACGTACAATACGCTTCATTTCAAGAATAATTCAAGTCTGTTATTAAGAACAATATCAAATAACTTCAAAGAAATCTGAGACTGAGACTGTAAACAACCTAATTACTCAGAAATGTAAGTCTCTACATTGTTTGGATTAAATTTCATCGTCCCTAGGTCTAATTAAACTGTTTTGTCTACGTTTAATTTTCAGGTTTAAAATCTGGTGTAGTACTTTTGTATATATTTTATTATAGATTCTCTAACTTAAGGGCTTAGGTAGTCTACTAGCCTTAAACCTACTTTACATATTAAGTTGAATTTCAATATTTATTTTACAAATATAATAAATATTACTAAAGATATTAAGTAAGTAAATTACGTAAGCTTCATTGTTAAGTAAGATATTTTATTTTACAGTGATTTAAGTTAAGATTCAATTGTTTCATCATTAATATTTTATTTTACAGTATCAATATTAATGATGAAACAATTGAATTTTATCTTAAAGATATGAAAAATAAGTAGAGCTATTACAAATTAAAAACGCATTTTAAGCGGATAATATTATTTGATAAGGAATACTATTTTAAAAAACATTTTCGCTTTGCAGACAGAATCTTTGTAAATCGAGAGTCATTCATTAACAACTACCACAGTCCACAATACTCGTATTATGAGAACATGGCAACATGCTATGCAACTGAGATGAATATAAGCTCTACCTTATTTGAGCGTGGCGTGTAGGTTACAAGCACACTTCCTAAGAGTGAACTATGTCTAACATAGTGTAATTCGCTCTGATTAACGTGAATGGGCCATTGCATGCAATAATTAGAGCTCGCCAAGCGAATGCGCTATTTCTAGAATAAGCAAATTGCATGACAAATGATTTCACGACCTGATCTTTGTATAAATTTCAATTGAAATCAAAATTTTAATTGAGTAGTTTATTTGCTTTATAATTGTGCATCTGAGTATACTGAGTTTAAATTTAAATATTAATAAAATGATCGTCTCCTACACAGTATTAACGTTTCTAAGACGTAGATAAATAACTCTTTTAACAAGCTATGTGGGTATATTATTTCAAGGGTAGCAGAGGGATGTTTTTGCTACCTTAAATCATCAAACGATTTGAATTATGTGTAATGTAACTTAGTTTTCTTCGGTGCACATGCACCCAAGTTGTATTTGTTATAAAATCGCGAACTCCGTACTAAAATTTAAACAAGGCCTGCTTTAACATATAAGTAAAGCCCCGCAGCACTGTTCTTGTTAATAAGGACACTAGGAGGAAGGTAAACACTAAACAGTGAAGAATGGTTGAAACAGTCATTGAAATATAATGTCATAGAATTGAAATATAATGCCATCTTGAACAAAATGTGTGTCTCACCCGGGAGGTTCTATTTTCAAAATTGAGCCCTCACTCTCCTTTTAAAATCGAACGAATCCATTCAAAATTGAAGCCGATCGGCGCCAATTCATTGGGTCATACATCATGTTCTTACTAATACTTCAATGGAAACAGTAAATAGTATACGGTCATCCTGTGCGGTCAACACTAATGTCGAACTTTCTTATAGCTGTAGCGATCAATATCTATAGATAACAACCAGTACCATAAGCTACATGCCTAGCGAGGAACGGAAACGTTTAGGAAATTAAGATACTGAACCACTGACCCACTCATTCAATTTATTATCGATGGCGCCCGCAGTTGCACTGGCCATTGAGATATTGAGAACGTTCAATTTGATTCGTTTTATCTTTATGTTCGATATTCGATTAGAGAAACAATTAACTAAACACATTACATATATCTATGTGTTAAGTATATGCTATTTTATGATAATGTAACATTTTTATATTAAAAATATGAGAAATAAGTAGAGCTATTACAAATTAAAAACCCATTTTAAGCCGAGTCAGACATATTAATGTATTTGAAAAGGTACTCTGTTAATGTACTATTTTAAAAACATTGTTGCTTTGTAGACGAAAAACATCAATAGCATCGAATTAGAATGATGATGCATTGTTTTGTGATTTATTATTTTGTTAGAATTATTTAGTGTATGCTTAGAAAATCACAATTTAAATCCATACCTGGATGGAGGATTTATAAATTGTCAAATGTGAAGACATGTCAGATTTAAAAAAAAAAACACTCTTAAAAATCATATAGGGTACCACTATTATCTGTAGTAGAGTAAGGTGGGGCACAATGTTACATAATGTTATGACATTAATTATAGTACTCGTAGTTAATGTATTTATCTTATCTGTCATATTTTGCCCCGATTAACCCTGCTTCAGGTACGAATGTTTCTCTATCAGATGTTTTAATGTTTATTACAATTCGACATGTATTTTGACATTTGAAAGGATAAATTGACTAAGCGACATTGAGCTAACTTTACAGGAAAGCAGTTTAAAGTTGGAATTAAAAAAAAACATACATTTTTTTGTAATCCTCCTACCGACGTTATTCTTACTGTTTTGGAATCCTTATTTTATCATCTATATTGTGCAGTGGCTGATACAACAACTTTTCTAAAAATTCAACTTTAAACAGCTCTTCTGTAAAATGTCGCTTAGTCAATTTTGCCTTTCAAACGTCGGTTTACATTTATCAGACGAACTATAGTAGCCGTGGGCCGTGGGCGTGAAACTCGGAGCGATGCGCGACGGCCACGGGTCATCGTCCACTCTAATTACGTGTGCGGTCACCACTCACCTAATCCCGCTTCTGCTAACTCCATTGTGTGACGTTGTGACGCATGACGCATACAGCCATACCGCTTGCACCGCGTTTGTAATCAAAAATTGAGTTGATGAACATTGAACTAGGGGAACTGTGTTAATTGTGTGGGGTAATTGTGTTACAATAATTGTGATATTTTCTGCCCTCCATCTCCATGTTAATGAAACTAAAAAATATATATTCCATCAATTTAAGCAAGGAACATCTGTTGCTTTGAAGCAAATCAGTAATGTCTACTGAACGGAATTTCATGAAAACCGCACATGCTATGGTCTACCTGCAATAAGGTTCTTATTATCCCGGAAAACGCGGGCAAAATCACGAGTAGAGCACTTACTTTCCCGGAGTGTCCCGGACATACATCTCGAAGACATGTAGAGGATACATTAAAAAATCTCTTTATATGTCTGAGTAAACGAAGCATCATTTGTATAGCGGGAGAGTGGAGCCATAAAACAATGATATTTAAAAACTATAGATACGTCATGCCCTTACAAATCAACAAAAAAATCTGTTCCGAAAGGAGAAACAACACACACACGTTTATCTTTTGTTTCACTACACCAATCAGACTACAATAATACACGAAGGCATTTTAACGTTGTATGTCTAATCTCAAGCACTTCTGACAACAACAAAACTGCCTATCGTCTTGTAATGACATACTATGTCATTGCGACTACGAGCAGACGAGGTCAATTCAACTCTTACGATCTTCATCTTCGGTGCGCTAGTGACATATCTAACTCTTTTTACTTATAATATCATTGCCATAAAATGATATAACTGTACACACACTGTACATAGATGTTGGTACTAGCAGTTGGCACATTGTTGGATGTGGAAACACGATACGATGGCGACTGGCGAGCATTAGGTGACAAATGGGTCACCGCATCAAACTGTCTCGTCAACATCATAAACACATAAAAGATGGAAGATAAAAGATATATGATACAGCCATTGTACGCACTTGTCTTTTTGGTGTTGCCATCTTATTCTAATAAAATAGATAGCCTCCTCCACCATATTTCTTATTTTTAATGTGCGGTTAAAGACACGTGTATGCCACAATACCTCGATTTCATTGTTATTACACGACAGAGATACGCAGAGTCATCTTCGCCATCAAAGAAAAGGAAAGAAAGCTAAGAAAGAAAGTTAGAACTAGCTTGACTCTCAAGCTCTCAGGTTCCGGCAGGAACAACGAATCGCTTGGCGGCTGACTCAAACAACAGTAGTAACCAGGCAGGCTTCACTTAAAGATACCAGTAAAACTCTCTCTCTCTCTCTCTCACTCTCTCTCTTACACTCTCTTTCTCTCACTCTCTGTTACGCCCCATCTCAGCGTCACTAATGCTGGCCATACATGATCAAGTATAGTTGTCAAAGGTTGTCAAGTTTGCAGCGGACTTGCAGCGGCATCCAGTAAAGTTGACGATGTATGGCAACGGTATGGCTATCTGGCCATGTAGTATCTCGTGCAAACTGGATGCCGCATCAAGTCAAACTGCAAACTTGACAAGTAAACTTGATCGCGTATGGCCAGCTTAAAGGTTACTTAAATCGCTCCTTAGTACATAATTTGTATGGTGATTATTTACTAACGAGCGATTTAAGTAACCGTTAGTGACTCTGAGTTGGGGCGTTAGGTTAGTTTAGTTTAAAACGACATTATCAAAATAATATCTGATGTAACCATTTTACAACGAGATAATAAAAAGTAACTACTGGTCCGGATATTTTGGTAGGTAATACGCACATGTTATTTTCTGGAGGTAATTCCCAAACTCATTTGGCATGTGGCAGGTAAATAAAAACAATGTTTACTTGCTGGAATAGGTAGCTCCGCAGCTGCTGCTGTGTAACTGTAAATCTGTCTACAATTGGCACATATCCAATGCGTTTGTAAACTTTCCTAGATGCATCTATATTTGATTCCGTCCAATGAAACATTGCGTGACCGCTGACTGACTGCCTAAGTGCCTACCCTCCAAACTACTATATAGGCTGCTATAGTGGAATCACTATTAATCCACTGGACCAAATGCCTACAAAGTTTTGTACATATTTCACGCATCACTAGTTATATCACTCGTTATAAAATATTTCACGTGGCACGCCAGTTACATGGTATCGAACGCCCTACTACATAATCACGAGCGGAGTTAAATTTCACGGCTCCATATCACTGTTACATGTCACTGTTACATCAACGTGATCATGAAATAAAAGTAGCAATAATTCCCATCACTAATATTTTGCCAAGAGTCTTTACTCAATACATAGTAATATAAATGCAATTTTCAATTTTCAGTAATTTATTTTATAGATGAATATTAAACAATTTTACCTTTTTTTACTTGATATACATCTTGAAGTAGATAATATATTCTTCCCATCACTGCATAGATTATTTCATCGTGAGATAAAGAATGGTGGCTAAAGTTATAATTTATTTTTCTAAATATGATTATAAATAAGGGTTTGGTACTTTAGTAATATTTTTCTTCAAAAGGTATTTTATTACGTAAGTATTACTCGAAGAAACTGCATATTATTTCATACAATATATGTATAGATCAATGATGATGATGATGTATCAATGATGTCACATACAACGGTATTGCATATATATTGATTATGTAATAGACTGTACTCTGGTGTAACACTTACGGAATGGTATGGTAAAAATTGTATTTACGATATTTTAAAGCAACATTATTTCATTTGCATTTTCAACTGAATTATAAAACTTGGTAACGTTAACGACGATATTTGTTCACTTTATGCAACAAATTTCTACAAAATTCAATCAATAAAAATTTGCTAAATTCAGATACAAAACAGGCCAGCAATGACGCAAACAATTGCTAAAATAACACAATATCATAATTTAAAGCTGTGTAACTGCAGCAAAACGAAATAACAAAATTATTTATACTAGGCTATAAATGGCGTTTTAAATGTGAAATAGAGCTGCTGGCAACCATTAAAAATTAATTTTATCGTCTGTTTAACTTCTCACGGAGCGATGAAAGGTTTATTATAACGTTTTAATTGCTTGTTTACAATGCTGAGCGCGCATTGAAAATAAAGTGTTCTAATAAGTTCAAAACGTATGACATTGTTACATTTGACGACCCCATCATTGAAGTATAATGTCATAGAACAGACATCTCGAACAAAATATGTGTCCCTTCGGGAGGTTCGATTTTCAAAATTGAGCCCCCATTCTCCTTTCAAAATCGAACGAATCCATTGAAAATTGAAGCCACGTAGCGCCAATGCATTGGGACACACATGGTGTTCGCAGTGTCGGTTCTATACGCTAGTAATAATACTTCAATGGACCCCATAGCCTATTTGGTAGCGACCCTGCTTGCGAAGCGTGGTGCACGGGTTTGAATCATTTTCATGACTTGACCGACAGAATTTTTTTACAACACTGCAAAAAAGATATTTATCATAGGTAATAACAGGTTCCATAAACAATGGTGTAAATATCCTTTCGACCTTGTGGTTATTTTGTTCAATTAAAGCAGCTTACATCACGTAACAATGTAACATAAAACTCGCAACGACCAAAATAAAACCCACTTTAGTAACTAATTAATCATTCAACCAATATAACCCAGTTTGTAGATGTCTGCGAAATTAAACGTTTTGGGTTCGGTTGCCACTATTGCCAGGAACAAATTGGACTCTTGGTGCTCTTGTCGCCGTATAAAGCCGCAGCAGAAGAAAATTCAGGCTTCACTGTTATAGCCAGATGCCCAAAATTTAAATCCAAATTAAGTAAACCAATATCGAAATTACCGATGTACGATTAACTTTCTATTAATTCGGAAATGATGACTAGTGATAGTCTTCAAACACTTAACATAGATATCTTCGATGCTATAGAACTATTAGAAATTGAAGTAACAATAAGAATTCTATCCAGTCGTGCTCGCACAAACACCCTCGAGCGCTGTCAGTATTAAATGATCCTAAGTTCCACCCACAGGTTGGGAACCAGCAGTCTGCAGGGTTATATTATTTGTTTTGGCTTTGGCCTTTAGCAATATCGTGGTGCCGTTTGAAATGAATATAAATAAGAAAGGCCAGAAACGATACCTGTAACGATGTATAAAGATTCTTGTAAAACATGTCATAAATCGTGAGAAAAAGCGATCGAAAGAGTTAAATAATTTTAGTTGAGTGGTCAAAATAATTAAGAGGTGTTTGGACGGATGACAAATAAATGAAAAATGATACCTTTGCATCGTTATCTAATTCCGACTGGTCCATGACGACTTTTGATACTCGATTTAAGCACTACCTAATCAGTCGTGGAACAGGGTAGCAGAATATGCTCCTAGCCAGATATTATTTGCTGAATGCTCATCATTTTATATTTCTTGTTATCCTGCCTGTACCCCTCACATTTTGAGAGGAGACGCTGAGCCCAGCAGTGGGACAATTATGAGTTGTTGCTTTACTTTGCTTTGTTTTTAACCCCAAACCTTTCTCTACAATTTGTCTACTTAACGGTTAGCAAGATCGTATTCATAACCATAGAGAGAAATTTTGCTTTTATTAATAAAATATTTAATAAACATAAATACTTAATATGAATTTTACTATACACTGTCTACAGATCTTCAATAACAATTAATACTTAAATCTTCATATCCTATCATCTTCTCACCTGTGCGCTCTATTTCGGGAATGACTCGTTTATAAAATATTGTAGACTTTTATTCTTAACAATATTCTGAACCCACACATAGAATTTCCAGCAAAAACAATATAATTACTTACATAATTTAAAAAAGAAAGGTTTCTTTGGTTCTTTGAAAGAAGGTCATGAATATCGACTCTACATTCGACACTAAATTCAAGAATTTAGATTCAAGAGTTAGCTTATTTTTCATTTGCCTGAACGATAAAGGAAGTATGAAATACTTAGATTTTTCGTTACAATGAATTCAATAGTAAAAAAATGCAATTTATTTCACATTTAATAGTTTTATGGGCCATATCATTGGAGGAAACAATGAAAAAGAAAATTCCTTGGGTAGCAGTAACGTCTCGGAGAAATGAATCAATTTGAATCTGGCCAAATAAAAGTCCTAAAAGTCCTAAAATAAAAGTCCTAAAATTTTCTATTGGCCAAAATTTTGGTTGATCAGGAACACATTCCAACTACCTACTGGTCAACTAAAACTCTCTAGTATAGACTCAGTTGATATTTCTCATGGGAAGTCAGGTCAGGTCTTTTTTTGGAAATCACTCAGATGAAACCTTTCTGATAACTCTCTTTACACAGCGTAGGAGAATTCCTACATCGATAACCTAATTACTCATTTTATTTGACAAAATGTGCATGCTTATCATAGTATTTCAGTATCAAGTTTATTTAATCTATTGCGCAATACATTGTAGTTCACGGGGCAAGATTGAGAGTTTTTGTTTACATGTGACTGGTTGTAGCGAACCAAACCGGTTCCATAGCGCCAGCGACTTGCCGCTTTCGTCAGATTCTCTCACCTGTAGTATTAGCACCGCCAAAAAACTCACCAATAAAAAGATGCATATTTTATACCGGAAAATACAGTTGCGCGTAACCATTCATTTCTTTAGTTTATTCTAAAAGTAATCAATTATTATTAATAACTACAATATACGACATAAGTATTGTTGATATTACCCCAAACACGTTCTCTTCTTGACGAACAACGTGTCACCGCATCGTCCGATGCTTCCGGAATAGGTGGACAAGAAGCGCTTACCATGGATGGTTGGTCGGCTAATTTGCCAATTATTTAAATAGATAACATCATTATTTTTATCTGCAATTTTATTTTTCCAGCTTTATTCATGTCATCCCACTCATCCCAAATTTCAAACAATACTTTAAGAGCATGTCGAATTTTATGATTGTTCTCGTTTACAGTGTGCATCTCTGTATACTTTATACACAAAATTTATTACTCCTCTCACGTCTTTCTGGTTTTTTGTTTATCCTATATTCCCAAGAATTCGTAAGCCACAACATTGGCGTACTTCCATCTCCTTTTAATGTGTTTTTAATAACACTGATAATATACTTTCGAATTTCGTATCTTATGGCACCAATGTTTAGTTACCGCATTTATTTATGAATAATTATAATTATTCATATATGTACTTCAATGTTATTCATAACTAATATTATAAGTCGTTATGTCAATAGTCTGTCGTCATCGTTTAGGTCAATTGAGCTTAGTAGGTAATTGCAGCGCAAGCCATGTTGGGACCTTGGCCGAGGTACAGTCCTCTATTTACTATCTATAACTATAATTACATGTTGTGCTTTTATCAAGTCACGACATAACATCTGTGTTGATATTAATCTGCATGAATCTACATACAGAAACTGTCCGTATTAGATGTGCCGGCAATAATGTTGTTTGTCTTCTTCACAATGTTTTGAACTAAAGTTTTAGCAATTAAAATGCCTTCATTATACTGTTACTTAATCCTGGCATTAGCATTGATATAAACAATTAATCGTTTTTATTTATGCTCTTCTACGTTAATGAATGAGATACCTTTTAATTATAAAATTAGCTAGGTGATTAACTCTTGAGATATTATTTAATTAGTATCAGTAATTAGTTAAGCAAGTCACGTATTTAAGTACATGTTTACAATTCAAGATTTAAAAAGTACGAATAGTTACAAATATAGATAGGTAGGTATCGGCCTATTGTTATTTATGTATGTCATAGCTTAAGAGCTATGAAAGTAAACAAATAAAAATAGAGCTTATAAATAGAGCTAAGGCAAAAACGTTTATTAAGATCGTTATCTGAGTTATTTATGTGTGTAAACCTCAGGTGTAAACCGACTAAACTGACGTCAGACGTAAAGTAAATAAGCCAAAACATGCAGCCACTCACCGTATCCTCTAACGTTATTAGCTCGTTGAACAACCTGTTATTCGCGAGCTTCTGATTCAATGACATAATGTTGGCGGACATCGCGATCATGTTGGCGCTCAGCTGTTCCACCTCCTGCCGCAGCCGCGCTATCTGCACTTCCCGGACGATGGTCAGCACCAGCAGCCACACCACCACGGCTCCCAGAGACACTCCCACGATCACACAGTTCCGTCTACGTTTCACGCTCTTCTCCATCATCCCAACCTTATACTGCCTCTCAAAGTCCCTGCTCACTAAATTCTTCGTAAGCTCTTTAGGCTCCTTCAAAACCTCCGTCTGAGTAAACATCTTGATTCCCTCGGGTATGAGCGCACTGTTTTCGGCCATCGCACTCTGTACTGCACTCGCGATATGTCACAGCAGCGAACTGTGGAGCCAATTAGACGTTATCGGCCCATTACGGCTTCTCGGAAAGCCGGGTGGAGGAGCCGGCGATAGATATATACTTGATATTACTTGAACCACGTGCGGTTGTATGTCCGGAAGACAGCGATACACGTGTGGCTGGCGGCGCGCCACAACCGATTATGAAGTGAGATCCGACTGCGCCACAACACAGGCATGCGCGCGCGCAGTTCATCTTTAGCACTTTATCTCACACCCATGTATCGTGATCCCCACAGCCCCCACAGGGCACAGAGCTAAGCGTTGGCCAAATGCAACAGATAAGGATAACTAGGATAAGCGCACCGTTTTGTTTACATTCATGTCCTGGTGAAAATAAAACCATCATGTTCTGTTTATCGCTCAAGTAAATATATGGTAAGTTATTAATTGTTACTCAAGGTCATTCGTAACATATAAATTTATTATTAAGTACTTTAGACAATTTTTGATGTATTTATTCTATGTATTTATTTATTGCCGCTAGAAACGAGGTATGATTTACTTAATAGGTGCACGAGTAACAGTATTATAATTTTAGAAACTTTATATGTATATAACGTTATACTTGGTACGTTTAATTAAATAAAAAAATTAAAAATCGCCGAAATTGTAATAAGTCTATCTTGGAAACAACGTTCTTATTCCCATCTCCAAACATTGATTAAAACCACCTTAGATATAATTCGTCTACATATTTTTTTTTTTAATTAATTAAAAAATTATATCAAACATAAATTATTTCATTTTGTGCCTGTCTAATTTTTAAATTACTAGTTTCGATTAAAAAACGCTGTAACATTGTTTACTAAATAGTCTTATTTAATAAACAATCCTACTATTACTATTATTTAGTAAAATATCTTATTTAATGTAATATAATGTAAATAAAAATTGGACTCACTATACCTAAGTCTCAATATAAGACTCAATATAATAACTCTATATAAATATTGTTCCTTGCGCGGTCCTGTGCCCAAACAGGTGAACGATAAGCAATAAATGGACCCGACAAATTATACCAAAGATATCTAGACGTCAGTTGTATGAGATTAAACCGCTGAATCATGAATGAGCTACTAAAGGTTCGAGGGCATATTATTGAGATCAGTGCCGACCGCATTCAAAGATGAAAGAGCATCTGACACTGATTTTAATAATGTACCTACCAATTGACAGTCTTATCGTACATCTATAATGTGAGCATTCAATACGTTATCATTGCCACGAGTTAATTAACAACGATTTGAAGGGTCATATGCTCAGTTCATTGTGTAACTCGTCTGTAGGGTAAGCCTAGAAGAGATGGCCGTATAGTAGAGATGGTCACCAAGAGCGCTCATAACCCGGCGGCTTGAGTCGATTCTAAGTAATCGATAGAACAAGCAACAACGGGCGTGGTCGGTAGTTGGATAGGTGATCACTGCCGCTAGTGGCAAAAAATTCTTGAGCGTTTCCGTGCTTCGGAGGGCATGTAAAGCCGTCGGTCCCGGTTGTTATCGTAAGATTACAGTCGTTAAGTCATTATGTCGGAGTCCCTCGGGTGGCTTAAAAACTTCCGACATTGTGTTGGCCAATAACCCCTCCACCAATCCGCACTGGTGTAGCGTGGTGGAATATGCTCTAGGCCTTCTAAAGAGGAGAGACCCGTGCTCAGTAGTGGATCATTAATTGGTTGAAGCCAGCCACTAGGAGAGACCAACACAAAAAGAATCAGGAAATAATTAATAAACAGCGGTATTTTCTCAACCGATAAAAACGAGCAAAAATGAGAAATCATGATCTTTATGGACAAGTGGGACTGAAGACTAAAGGTAAACCGGGAGGGGACCGATTCCGCTAGGAGAGAGTGATGCAAAAGCCACCTGGGTCGTTCTACTAACTAAGTAACTTCGATATCCCAACTAAAAAATCTGAAAAAACTTGATACTAACTTATTTACTTTCATAACATAGAGCACAATAAACTTATTTCTAGTTCGTCATTAAAAAAATTTCAATTTATTTCATATTAACACGTTAAGTGCGAAGCGAGGCCTAAATCACCCCTGATGCAACTTCCCTGTGGTGCGGCAAGCAAAAAAGTGAATTTCTCTGTCGTGCGAATGGCATAGCTTTGGTTTGGTCCAGACTAGGAAAGAGATAAATATATATTTGAGATCACTAATGGTTCCGGACTCGGTGGTGTACCTACCTTGGTACCGGATGTCTTAGGCCTCGTGCCGCACTGAATTAATATAATTTTAATGCAGTGCGGAACGAGTCTAAAACGTCCCATATCCCCCCTGACCTCGTACCGCACTCAACGCGAGCTTCCCGCGACCAGTGTTGTGCATCACGTCGATTGGAGAGCACGTCCTTTTACAGCGCCGAACATGTCTAAACGATGTCGGAAGAAGTTAATTTTAAAAAACCCAGAAACAGAGCCAATTAATTCAAGTTCTAATAATTGTATTTTTAAAGCCCGAGGCAGAATAAATAGGACAGTTTCTTTTCTACTTCTGGTTGCCTTTTTTTTCTATTCTGTGAACCGCATTAAGATTTTCATATACAAATAGAAAGATAAACCTTATGCATAAACCGTAATCCATTATTTTCCAATAATAAGTCTGTAATAGGTGCCTCTTAATGGTATAGAATGGAACGCTTCGTGCGCGAGTCCGACTCGCACTTGGCCGGTTTTTTTTTCTTTATGGCGCCTTCAAGCACAATTTAGATTATTTAAAAAAAAAATGAATCCTTTGATAGCTTTGTGTTGTTTTGCCAGGTTTTGCCCTTAAAACGATCTAATGAGATATAATTGATCAAAATCGGTCAAGTCGTTGCGTACTAATCGCAGCGAAAATTTGCCCTATTTCAGTGCGTTACGAGGTGTATAAGATCCCATATTTTGTTTTGCTAATAATTCCTAAACTAGCCATCAGATCCCGGGGCGACGGTGGATTAGGGTTCATCAATTCACTGTCTATATCAATAAGGACCAAAATTCTCATTTATCTTTGATTTCGCGCCAGAAAATGGATTTTAGTCTGTAAAAGGAGGTGGGGTCTAATAGACCGCGTGTCGCCCTAATGTCTGGTCACCGTACGGGCCGATTATACCTCGTGCCGCAGGAACGGAAAGTATGCAAAAATTGGTGCCGCAGCTAACGTGTTAAAAACTGCAATAGTTTAAATTTTTTTTACTAATTAAAAGTTCATAAGGTAGATTGTTTTATGGAAAAAATGTTTTTAAAGAAAAAGTAGGCTAAAGAAGAAATATTTGAAAATATAACGATAGCTGAAAAAATATTAATTAACAACTGAAAAAGAGAAAAGAAAGCAAAATTAAAAAATTGAGAGGGACTGGCAAAAAATTGCAACTGAAATATCGACTCGTAAAAAAGTTCACAAATATTGGAGAATTCCTACTTAGATTTAACACTGGTATAGGAGTAGAATTGTTTTAAAGAAAATAAGACCTAATTTTTGTTATTATTCAAGATACTTTAAGTATTACAAATTATTGGTAAGAAATATTTTTTTTTTGTAAAATAAATACCAAGAAAGTGATAAATAATAATCGGTGCAATTTCACGACAGGAATATTTTATCACCTTAGTCGATATTCCATCAAATCCGACAGAACTTGTATTATTTAAGGCCATTATTATTTTTTTTAATTTCACCTATGCTACATGGACGAAAAAAAATGCTATTGCTCATGTTTAACTTTAATGTTATTAATCATAATTATTACATACGTGTATTTGCTTCGGTTTTCTTATTTTTTTACACCTTGGGTTACATTATTGGAGTTTTATTAAGGATCCCTAATTTATTTGAAAATATAATATGTGTGCCTATGTCACCCGGGGATAGTGTAGCTTCCCAACAGTGAAAGAATTTTTCAAATCGTTTCGGTAGTTTCGGAGCCTATTCAATGCAAACAAACAATCAAATCTTTCCTCTTTATAATATTAGTATAGATGTAGTATAGATTATGTTCACCCTGATGGGTTAGCTATAGCTAGTTTCACCTTGGACCATCTAACTAACTAAACAGTGAAAGTTTCGCGAGGAGGGCCTTGGATTATGTAGTTAGTTAGAGCCTTTTGATTCACAAAAGACGCGGGGGACATTAAGAGGACTCGCGGTGAGGGAATTGCGATATGAACGGCTGAACGCAACGTTGTATTTTTATGGCACTTCGGAGACTTTCCGTAGGCGAAAAAGTGCTACAAAGAGGAAGTTTGTGCTATAGCGTAAAATTTTACAAAACGCGAAAACCGTCGATTTTTTCGAAAAAAAAAGAACTTTCTAGAAAGCCTATTTCTAGCTAACTAAAATCTTTACACACTGTATTGTTTGAACCTTACACTACAGATTTCCAACGAAGTCCCTTGGTATGTTCACGAGCCTATGATTACAATTGGGAACGCTTCATCGGTTTTCTAGCACACATAAGTCTTTGCACAATGCTTGTAATTTATAGTCTTCAGCTTGGCCCTTCTTATTGTTTTGTTTAAGCGATCACACAAATTGTTTTAAACTGTGTCAAGCGTACCGACACTCTTCGAGATAGAGCTGTCCCAATGTAATATGTTAGACACCCAATATAGTAAAGATCATGTTTTATAATTGGAACGAAGTTCCTTATCGCGCGTTGTAAAAGGGGGCTAGACGGAAAATTACGACACTTTTTGATTCTTACGAATGACGACACTTTTTTTGAAGTGATTCAGAGAGTTTTACAGAGATGGCGCTGTACAACTTTCTGAAATTGTACAGAGATGGCGCTGTACAACAAAATAATACTTAAATCGAAAGGAACTTCGTTCCATCCGGGTGTCCCTTGACACCTCTCATGTTTTTTTTATTCCCCCGGAGTAATTTAGCATGTAAACAAATAAGTATGTTACGATTCATATAACCGGAATCTAGGAAACTAAGGAACACCTAAGGTATCATTGATGCGTTACCGAAAAATAAAGAAAATTTATTATGTATATTCTTATAGAGTAAGGAATTGGCTCCAAAACCAAGCTCTTTAACACGGTTCGTGGCATATCCGTTGGCATACAAAACGATCTTCTCACAAATCGTCAGTATGAGTTCCACCGAAACCGGTCAAGTGAATATGTTCTAGCGTGAGTCTCTCACACCTGGAGCGAGGCCCTCGAGAAAAATCGCTGGCGCTTGCCATCTCACAACTTTGACAGGATTTATGAGCAAGCTTCCTGAGTATTGCCTTTCCTTGCCTTTCCGCTGGATTAAAGACTTCCTGAGTGACAATTCATTCCGAGTCGGTGTCAGTGGTTTCTCATCGCAAGCAATGGCAATCAAATTCAATAGTGCGCATCTGGATTAGGGGCCCATTTTTTTTCTTGGCGTAGCTAATTGAGACTTATAGGGAATTTTGTTAAAATTAGTGGAAACGTAGAGCAAAGACTCATTATTTCTTAAAGGCAAATGTCTTGTGTCCTCAGTTAAATTCAGACACATGCATAAAGTGACATAGCATAAATCTCAGAAAGTAATACTTTTTCGTCAATAATTTTTATTTTCGAATTTAGTAAAGTAATGTTTTAAGATAGAAAATTACTTTACAAAATCGCAATTTTACTTAGGCCCTCATTTCACACGTTACAATGTCCTGAGAGCCCCAGTTAAACATAGGTTTTGAATTAATAATACATAAATGTGCCTTGAACACCTCACAGCAGAACACCCCTATGAATTCGTTAAAAATAAATAATGACTTGAAAAAAAAGTAACGGCTGAAAGGTAAAAGACATTCGAATTTTCGTATACCATCTGAAGCTTTGTCGCGTTCGGGAAATTAAGTTATCATTCAAAACCTTTTTAAAACTTACCTCAGTGCCTGTAGTCGAAGGCTTTCGAACAGAGTGTGTTGCCAATGACTTACAAAGTAACTCGGAATTTTTTCTACGTAATCGCATGAGAAATGGTGAGGTCCGCAGACGAAAAAAAAATCAACACAGCTCAGAGAATAATATCGGCGGAAATGGTAACGGGCAGGCCACTTAGAGCGAAGTATACCTATTATATTAATCTATGGAGAATGGTTCTCGAATGGAAACCACGTGTCGGAAAAAGCAGCATAGGGCGCCCTCCGACCAGCCCCGGATCTAAGGGGGGGCAAACCGGGGCACTTGCCCCGGGCGGCAGTTTCATGGGGGCGCCAAATCCTTGAGACAAGAATTCGAAATATCGAACAAATGAATTTTTATCAAGTAATCGAATCTTAATATAATATGTTTGAAAAACAAACTTTTCAAAGTGTATCAATGATACCTATATGAATAAATTTTGAATTTAATTTTTTTCTATTTCATAGATTGCATAAATTTTTATCTACTCTCTTGGTGGTCTTGCGTCTTCAAAAGGGCGTTTCCCTTCCATCCATCCATCAACCCTTGGAGGTCCACTGCTGGACATAGGCCTCCCCTAACTTGCGCCACTCTGAACGGTCCTGAGCCTTCTGCATCCAGCGTATGCCCGCTGTCTTCTTCAGATCGTCAGTCCACCTGGTCGGGGGGCGTCCTATACTCTTTTTTCCGAGATGTGGGCGCCATTCGAGGCCTTTCTTCCCCAACGGTTCTCGGTCCTTCGCACTATGTGGCTAGCCCATTGCCACTTCAGCCGGCTAATTCTTTGAACTATGTCGGTTACCCTTGTTCGTCTACGGATCTCCTCGTTTCTGATGCGATCACGTAGAGAAATACCGAGCATAGCCCTCTCCATAGCCCGCTGTGCTACTCTGAGCTTGTGGATTAGGCCAATAGTAAAGCACCACGTCTCGGATCCATATGTCATCACTGGCAACACACACTGCTTGAACACCTTCGACTTCAGGCGCTGAGGTAGTGTTTTGAACGACAAGATATGACGCAGTTTCCCGTACGCAGCCCATCCGAGTTGGCCCATCCGATTCTACGAGTGACTTCTTTCTCGAAGTTGGACTTACCCATCTGGATCAGTTGTCCCAGGTAACTGTATTCGTCTACATCTTCGAGAGCAGCGCCGTCAATAACTACCGGTACGGGTGTAACATGGACATTCGACATGATTTTCGTCTTGTCCATGTTCATCTTAAGACCCACGCGTTGTGAGGCGCTGTTCAAGTCCCCGAGCATTGTACAAAGTTCTTCCAGGAAACCCGCCAGGATGACTATATCATCGGCATAGCGCAGGTGTGTGATGTATTCGCCATTAATGTTGATGCCACGTCGTTTCCACTCCATCAGCTTGAACACATCTTCCAACGCAGCGGTGAACAGTTTTGGGGATATAACGTCCCCTTGCCTGACACCTCTCTGCAGTTGGATGGGGTTCGTGGCTGTGTCGTGTACTTTGACGGACATGGTGGCTGATGCGTACAAACACTTCAACACCTCGATATACCGGTAGTCGATCCGGCACCGCTGAAGAGAATTGAGTACTGCCCAGGTCTCGATAGAAACAAAGGCTTTCTCATAGTCCACATAGGCAACACATAACGGCAAATTATACTCCTCGGTCTTCTGTATAATCTGCCGCAGTGTGTGTATGTGATCCATGGTGCTGTAGCCTTTTCGGAATCCTGCTTGTTCGGGAGGCTGGAAGTAGTCAAGCCTGCGTGCAATGCGATTTGTGAGCACCCTCGAAAACAGCTTATAAACGTGGCTCAGAAGTGCGATTGGCCTGTAGTTCTTCAAAAGGGCTTTATCGCCCTTTTTGAAAAACAGAGTCACCACACTTCTGCTCCACGCTTCCGTTCCAGTATGTATGACGGTATCAAACAGTTTTTGAAGCGCCACTAGGAGGGGTTTTCCCCCAGCTCTTAGCAGCTCGGCGGTGATACCGTCATCTCCCGGTGCCGTGTTGTTTTTAAGCGTTTCCCTTAGGCTACAACAATAAATAGCAAAATTTAAAAAAAGTTTGCAATTTAAACAAAATATAGTTATTGTTCTCGAATTAACAATAAAAACTTACCCCTTTTGCGCACAAACACTTCAATAACCAATATAGGTATTCATATACGGAAATCATTTCCGTAATAAAACTTAGTTTAATCACAGTAACTTTATAGCTGTTCCTATCATCTCCCAATACGTCACTGATTCTTACTTTGAAGTTGCGAATTTGTCCTACCGTATGCTACAGCCTATCAAACCAAGTTTATTTATGATTACCCACATTGTATTATATTTTTGGAACGAAGTTCCTTATCGCGCGTTGTGAATGGGGGCTAGACGGAAAAAATTCTTACGAAAAGTTGTCACGACACTTTTTGAAGTGATTCAGTAATATGAAACTAGATGGCGCTGTACAACTTTCTGAATCACGCTAGCGTTCCGCCCGGGAGGTTCGATTTTCAAAATTGAGCCCCCGTTCTCCTTTCAAAATCGAACGAATCCATTGAAGATTGAAGCCACGTGACGCCAATGCGTTGGGAGTTGGGACATACATCGTTCACCTAGTAATATAATGGCACATCTGCAAAAAATGCGACATTGTGTATAAATGGTATATCTACGTGTTTAAAAGTGCCTAATCTACATAGTGGGAAATACGTATATGTATTAATGTCTATACTGGTAACCAAACCCATACAACCTGTAAAAAACGTAAACAGAACCCATAAATTAATTTTAAACATTTTTATAAAATTTTTGAAATTCGTTTCTGTAAAATATGAAAAACGTAGATGTGCCGTCGTATTACTGGGTGAGCGATTTCATGGCAATTTCTGGCAATTTTTATAGTTTTTTTCAAAAGCTGAAACGAGGGGGCGCCACTATCAAGGATTTGCCCCGGTTCAAAAAAATCGTAGATCCGGGGCTGCCTCCGACCAGGTGAACTAACGATCTGAACTCAGTTCCATTTCTTCAGAGAAATCTGCGGGTATAGTGCGTTTCAACTAAATCTGCTGTTGGCTATAATGTTGGTAGCACTGGAATAGGATTATAAAAATGAAAATGTTATATTAAATGTAATTTTCTCGTAATATATATCGTTATCTTTTGATGAACTTGATAACAAAGATATTATTAGGTCCATAAAATGGTTTTTCAAATTTAATAAACATTTATTTCAATGCTAAACATGACAGCCAACTGCAGATTTAGCTGAAACGCACTATTACACCGAATTCAGAAGGATCAGAACCGGTTAGAGTGGTGCAAAACGCCTGAGATAAACTACCAAATTAATAAATCTTGATTAAATGCCTCTAAAGCATTGCTAACTAATATGTTTAGTATTACGTCACGTATGTTACATTACATTCAGTCTACCTTTCTTCTAAATTCTAGGTAGGTAAGATAAATATAATTTTTTCGATCTTTAATACATAATATGTTATTGTAAGTGCAACCATGTAACCAAACGGAATCAAAAATCAGAGTAATGAGAAATTGTTTGTTATTTGTATAACAATTTGAATTTTATTCGTAGTTGAATAAAAATAAGCATGCTAATTGCTAAGGGAAACTTACGAAATATATAATATACCTAATAGTCGATTGCATAATAATCCACCTCTTGGTAAGTCCGTCGGCCCGTCGCTCATAGATAACAGTAACACCATAAGGAGTAGCGATGCGTTACCTTCAAAATAGAAGGGAGAAGAAAGAAAGGAAATTTGGTAATGATAATATTAAAATTTAAAAGTACTCTGAATTTGTAAATTCATACTCCTACAGTACCGAACGCTGCATTGTTTTGTAGTAGGTATAAATACCCTAAGATCTGAACTAGGCGCGATCTTCACCCATTATTGGATGAAGTGTTTTATATCCATTTTAGTATGCTAAAAACAGTAGTTCATTGGCAAATACGTCGCGCGTGGGTTGGCTGATAAATTCTTGGCCAGATTATAATTAATTAATAATTTAAACAACCCAACTTTTGCATTTTCTATAGGCTCCATACTTTTAGTTGTAATTTTCAAATGTTTAATCCTCCTATGTTAATATTATAAATGTGAGATTTTTAAGTTATATTTTCATGAAATTTAGCACACAGCTGGACCATGATCTGGAGTAAGATATAGGTATAGTACCTACTTATTATCCCGGCATCCGAGGGTAGATCGCTAGTTATAGTCTGTTCAGAAATTTTTCAGTCAACCCACTCACGATATATTTTTCAGCATACTAACTATGCTAAAATGGGTATAAAACACGTCATCCAATAATGGGTGAAAATCGCGCCTAGTTCGGATCTAAGGGTATTTATACCTACTCAAAACATTGCAGCGCTCGGTACTGTAGGAGTGTGAATTTACAAATTCAGAGTACTTTTAAATTTTAATATTATTATTACTAAAATTCCTGTCTTTCTTCTCCCTTCTATTCATACATTCATACATTCCATCCAATAAACAGATGAGTGAAGGTTACGCCTAGTTCGGATCTTAGACCGAAAGAAAACCCTGTTTGAGCACAATAGCAATGCGAAGGTTTACGCTTTTATTATGCATGTAACATTCAAATCATTTAATCTCAATATAGGCCTTATTGATAAACCTACATAAACAACCTACACCATATGCATGTAAATTTTGTTGATTTTGACACCATTTGGGAAAGGTGCTTTGTTGTAAAGAAGAAACGGCGCAAGAAATTCCTCTGCACATCTTTAATTTAAAAATGCATTTGATGTAGTAGGTATAGTAAAATAAATAATAATATTAACACAAGGACCGATACTAAGAACCTTATTAAACATCTTGACGTTGAAAGAAAAAAATTGTGTGTCAGCTCCGACGCATGACTGGAGTTTACTCTACGAACGATTATAAAATATACTAGATTAGTAAATGAGGGGAAATGAATGCATTTTTTATATACCTGAGAGCATGCTTGATACATTTACTTCTATTAATATATAAATTTATTTAATTTAACACGATGTTTTTGTAGATTATCTGCCAACATAACGCACATAACGTGTAAACTAACGGGAAAAGTTTGATTTTACTCCCCATGAATTTTCATACCACGGGCTTAAATATGAAAATTTGCTATTTTATTTTTCTCGGTGTTGTTAAATTTTGAGATAACCTTTACTATCAGGCGCTACTTTCCTTTGGTTCTGATTAAGATTTGGATTGAAGGCATTCAAGTTACAGACAACGTCTATTAATTTAAAATATGAGTTACTTTGACAAGCTTTCCTAACTGTAAAAATATTCATAAGATTGATCTTATTTATCGAAAAAGATATGATGTAAATGAATTTATTCGTCAACCAGTCAAGTAGCCGCCTATCGCCAAATATTTCGATCCGAAAAATTTTACTACAATCTGATTCATAAGTGCATCCTTGTGATGTAGATATTACTTTTCAACCGACTTCAAAAAAAGGAGGAGGTTCTCAATTCGACTGTATTTTTTTTATGTTTGTTACTTTGGAACTTTGGACTGGGTGAACCGATTTTGACGATTCTTTTTTTAATCGAAAGCTGGTGCTTGTCGTGTGGTCCCACATAAATTTGAGCGAGATCTGACAATGTCATCCATGTCGAAAGCATATAAGTGTTAAAGAAGTCGGTTATTTTTTTGTTAAAATTTTAGATTATAACCAAAACCTGTTGGATAAAGTGGTCACAATCATTCATGACATTCGCCAGACCTTTAGTAACCAATATTTTGACAAGTCAGTCTTTTAAATACACTGTCTTCCAAATACATTTGAAATGTTTAAACTTTAATTATTTCTTGCCTCTGTCCTCCATGCTATTTCTCATGTAGACCACGGACAAGTTATAGATTACGTAATGCAGCATAAGCATACGCAAATGATTTGTTTTTACCGTTGCATTCCGTCATTCCGTCATTCCGACATCAACATTCAGCATTCTTATCTATTATACTTACTTATTTATTTACTTTAGCTGTATTATATTAAATCCAGAAAAGAGGATACAGGAAGGACGTGTACGAATACGACAGAATCCCAAATAGGGACATTATTTCACTTTGATGCGGTGATGCCGGTGACAAGGATGTTTTTATGTGGGTAATTAGAATTTATTAACTTTGCAATGATAGAGTTAAAGACTTCCAAGGCGTTTCAAACTGGATCTATCTAAATAAACAGAGCAGACCAAAAATGGTTTGAAAATTCATTTATGTACTAAACATGCAATTGGATATATCGAACAAAACGCTCTCCTTGATCTGATTTATTTCAACCTTGAACATCTCCTAAAAATCCGCAAGTGACCGAGTTAATAGTAAGTCATGAGGTCATAAAGCAAGTTTTCAGTTACAACCTAGATACCTAATTAAAAACAAGCCTTTACGGCGAATGTGAAAGCCATAGATAAGCTCTAAAAGCGATCAATGTTGTTAGAAATAAGATATCAGATTTAGATTTGGAGATCATATTGAGATCCTTTTTTATGGTTGTGAAAACCGAACCCATATACATACCTAGTTTCGTCATGTCCGTCCGTCTGTTCGTCCACAGCATAGCGCAGAGACACCTATTGCTAGAAAGCTGTCATTTGAAATGGATACACAATTTTTTTTAAACTACAAAGTGGTACAAAATAATCTTTAAAAAAATCAGGGTTCCTGCCCTACAGGTATTATAGGGATAAATCTCTTTTCGTTAGAATCATTGAAATTCAATCATTAAACCTTCCTTCTGGCGCAGTGGGGTAAATAGGCGGTATTTTGTGAAAACAAAAGGTGCAAATATTGCGTTGCATCAATAACAGCGGTAGATTAGCACTCGTGCAAGTCATGAACTCTATTTGTCTAGGTCAACAATAATTGACGAGCATACCTATTGTTTCAAATTTAAATAACACGACCTACGACAACACCTCAACAGCATAATTATTGTTTGTTACATAATTATTAACGACTAGCTGTGCCCGGCGGTTTCACCCGCGTTAAATTGTGGAAAAAACTAACTATAACATCTACTGAAATATATTATTACTGTGATTATGTTGTTATATAGCCTTCCTCGATAAATGGACTATGAAACACAAAAAAAACTTTTCAAATCGAACCAGTACCTAGTTCCTGAGATTAGCGCGTTCAACCAAACAAACTCTACAGCTTTTTATTATTATATTAAGTAGGTAAAGATTCAATAAATGAAGTGGGATTCTTGTTTACATTCATAACTAATAATGATTTCATAATCTTGTGTTTATTAGAATTTTCTACTCAGAACTTGGCAACCTTTTACATCTCAATTCTTTTTTTTGATTCGGCTTTCATTTCACATTTATTTTTGATGACATATTTTTACATTTGTCTAGAAATTATTAGTATTTATTGATAATTTGTAATTAATAATAATTAAATATCAATAATTTTCAGTTTTTAAATTTTTGCCTTGTACCTATACGCCTAATACCTTGATGCCGAATATCAAGTTTCTAGATCATCTGGAAGTAGGTTAGGTTAGTGAACCTATGTCAGTGAGTCAGTCACCAAAATGCGGGTTTTTAAATGTTAATATATTAATAACTGTTTAAGCTACATTTATGAAATCTAAATAAGCTAACGTGCTTCAATAAATGTGCCAAATATGTATGTAAATGAAATAGATCTAGAGTTGAAAAGAGTCAAAAGTAGCTCGAAATGGTGCGCTACCAGTTGCCTTGTATGATCTTTGGCTGGACGCGCTGCCGCGTGCTTAGATTATGGGACGATTGTTTAATCGGACTTAGGTCGGATTACGAATTCCCAGGCTCCAATGTCTACACGTGGTCAGATGTTGTCAACACCATAGAACCATCTGAACGATTACGTTCTGAAAACAACATTACAGTATAACACATGAAACTACTTCTGCTTATTCTGAGTCCATGTTGGTTTCTTCGCCTTAGTCCCTTTTGCATTTTAGTGACCACAGTTACTTACGAGTAAGTGTAAGTACTATGCGTGCAAGCATAGATAAGTTGCATATTTCCAATATTCTAAACGACACTGGATAGGCTTCGTAAATCATAGGTTTAAATAATTTTATTATTGAAGAAACCATAATAGGTAAACTTCTTTTTCTCAATCTCTTTTTTAAACCTTCAACGCAAAAAGGGGTGTCATAAGTTTAACATGCAATTGTTCGTAGGTCTGCCTGTAACAAATATAACGAAATGTCTGCAGCATTGTAGCTCCGAAACCGATAAGACGATTTCATTTTTTTTCTCTAAAAGATTAATAAAATAAATAAAGAAACTATAACCAATAAAAAATCAGTAAGTAGTCAAAGGAATTTATAATACATTACGATTTGTTGCACAAAATCGTCAAGATTAATGATAAAAATTTGAAAAAAATTAAGCATATTATGCAACTTTTGTTTCTCTTGCCAATCATATTAATCACTAAAATTCAAACTAACACGATTTATGCCTTTTTTCCACTAAGAGTACGAAATGAATATTGAAAGTAGTTTGATCCTGGTCTGGCATAAATAAACTCATAAATTACCATAGCATGTAAATTCTTATATCATTTTCCATAGGATAGTCACATAAGTCACATTTACATACATGTAGACACATGCTTGCGTAGAAAATGTCCAAAACACCTAAGAGACCTCGTTTCGGCGAAAAGCAAGCAAAATTTTAATTATAACAACATCAGGTGGCTACAATATGAATAATTATGTAAACAAGATCTCGATATCACAGTGTCACATTTCATAGATCAATCATAATTACCAATAAACAGTCAATACGGATATTTAGATAAAAGTCGCTTAGTTAGTACTCACGAATAACTCTTTAAAGGTATATTGAAGTTTGTCATTCTCGCAAACAGTAGATGGACAGTCTAGAACACAAGTTTATCCCTACCAATATCCAAGATGCCGAAAACAACAGTTTTACCGCTAGTTAAAGTATACATTAGGAAAAGCACGTACTCAAAGGATAAATCTAGGTGTCGAGATCCCATTAAGTAATAAACACAACGATTAAACTGTAACATGAGATTGTGAAATATATTGTTTGATTACAGTAGTCAGCATTTTAAGTGTTTAACAAACATCGGCATCTTACGTAGTTAAGACAATGTTTTCCCTCACTCAGAGTAAAATACACTAGCCTAGGTCAGTCCTGGATTTGTCAATAGGCCGTATAGGCCGCGGCCTAGGGGCGGCAGCGTCCTAGGGGCGGCAGATTTCAGAAGATTATATTATAGATTATTTTGCTATTAAAGTGTCGTAAAAAATTGTAATTCTTGTTTTTTACGCACTTTCTTAGTGACTAGGTAATTCAGTGCCTTCCTTACCATAGTAAGGGATAATGGGAAATTATTATTTTAGAAAGGTAAAGGGGGCGGCGGAAATAATTTGGCCTACACTCATAAACAATATAAATCCGGCACTGGCCTAGGTACAAAATATTGAAAATCTCAACATGTGCTAACTGCACTATAAATAAATATGTCGCACACGGATTCCTGAATCTTAGAAAACCCATATTATTTAAAAGACCTTAATCATTTATCTCCACTTTACGTGTAAGGAAAACTGTTTTTAGAGATTTATTTTACCCAATCTCTAAAAATCTATCTAATTAATAATTATTACCATTCATTTATTACGGAAGGAAAAATTTTCCCCTCCTACTCCCATTAAAGAGCACACAACTTTTTCGGACTCCCCCTTCCTCCTTCTTAGGTAAGATTTTATTATACCTGCTTTTAGAAAACTATCAATTGCACTAAAACGTATAATTTGACTTTAATCAAAGATTTTTAGTCTTTATTATGTATTAGTACCTATTTCGACTTGTATATTATTAAGTGAAATGAAATTAAATTAAATAAAATTAAATGAAAATGAAATGAAATAATCTTTTATTCATGTAAGTATCACTGATACTCTTCTGCACGTCATTTTTTTAATCTACCAGCTTTTCGGAAAGGTGCTATGTCATGGAGGAGAAGAAAAGCCGTAAAGAAACTCCTCAGCACATCTTTTAAAAATAAAACTATATCTATTACAAAAATAGGTATTCTCTAACCTGTGCAGAACTGGTTTAAGTAAGAATATCTTTACCCCCTGCCCCACCAAGATAATTATGTAGAGATTTTGTGGACCCCGTCTCCCCTTCGGGATCCTTCCTGTAAGACTCGGCCAAACAAACTCCATTATAGGATTCCATTTTGACTACGGAATGCTAAAAAAATAGTGACCGACATAATGGAAAATGAAATGTAACCTATTCGATTGCTTAACAAGTTTTTTTTTATCTAGCTAGCCGACAAATGAGCTAACGATACGATCCACTTGATCCACCACGGGAAGTGGCCACCGTCGCCCATGGTCGCTCGTCACTCTCATCAATAACACCAGGAGCATCACTGGCGTTGCCGCGCAAGAAAGAAGAGACAAACGTTGAAAGAAAGCTACCAAGCCCCCAACCAGAAGGTGCCGTCGACCTGCAAACACAAAAAAACATGCTGCCGTACTAATCATTTGGCGGCTGACTGGGGCAAGCCGCAAGTGTTTGGTAGCACTGGGAATTGACCAGACAGGCTTCACGGAAAGCTAATAAGTATTATTGAGCCCACTTTAACACGATCAAACGTGTTAAAAAGAAAGCCGTATTGGTTTCTTTCTCCACTCTACTACATGTGACTAACGGTGCCGTTTGACCCGGTTACGGCAGGACACGGACGATACGGTGGGGGCAGACTCCGGTTTGTGCCGAATTTTAATACCGTTAAATGTTGTTCAAAGCCAAAACACATCTAAAACGGACAAGCTAAGGAAATTGCAGTGTAATATGCTTCATTAATCCTTGAGTCCATAAGTCATAGTCCGACTCTTTACGATGCTTCCGAAACTAGGCTGCGGCAGTCCTGGATTTGTCAATAGGCCGTATAGGCCGCGGCCTATGGGCGGCAGCGTCCTAGGGGCGGCAGATTTCCGAAATTCTTGTTTTTTTACGCACTTTCTTAGTGACTAATTCAGTGCATTCCTTACTATGAATGGAAAATTATTACTTTAGAAAGGTACATGGGGCGGCGAAAATTTTTGGCCTACACTCATAAAAAATATAAATCCGGCACTGGGCTGCGGGCACGAGATTTGCGACGGGCGGCGCGATGGCGGTTGCGGGGCGGCGCGATTTGAAGCGATGGAATCAACAGTATGGCGCACTATGGGACCGGGCACGAGACCCGCGATTTCGAGCGGGGCGATGCGCGATGCACGGGCGGTGCGGAGCGATGCGCGGCGGCGCGTAAGAGATGGGAACAAACTAGATTGATAGTACATAGAATTGTATTGAATTATAATTTTAAAGTAATGGAAATTTATAATGAAGAACTTATTTCGTGTATTACATCAAAAGCTGCTATTTGGGACAATAAAAACTTGCACCATATAAATATTCTCTAAATATTCTCCAAAATATAATCGAAATGTACTCATTCTCTTATAGTTTTAATATTTTTTGAATGACAATTTTCTACTCTTTATAACTAATTATAAAGAGTAGAAAATTAACCTAAATTACTTCTTCCTTTATTTATTGGATGAACACCATTTCTTGGTAATAATAATTCAGCTCTCATCAGGATACTAGGCTCCAATAATTCTCTTGGACGTAAACTCATGTTTTTCACAACGATGTTTGGCACAAAATGAAACATGTAGGTGCCTCCATTTGTATGAAAACCAAGCGTCACTTTTTTCCGAAAGTTACTTTACGCCATCGCTTCAACAATAAAAGTATAAATAAACATATTATAATATTATCATTCTTCACAACACTACTTTGGCGCGATTGAACGACCGTTTTCTCGTGCCCCGCAAGACACCGCTGCTAATCGCCCCGCGCCGCGCCGCGCCGCAACCGCCATCGCGCCGTTCGTCGCAGATCTCGTGCACGCAGCCTCACACTGCTCAACTCTGCAAACTGAATAATATTTACACAAGTAAAAATAAAAATAAAAAAATAAAAAAGCCTTTTATTTCTTGCAATGTTGACATTTCCACAAAGTAGACAATTTTTTATGCAACATTAAATTATGAGTCACTTTATTATTAGATAACATTATTTTTATAAAATTAACATTCTTATTATAGAATAGCGTATTATGTATTTTTAACAATTTTTGGTTTTCATTTAGTATTTTAAAAAAAATGATTTAATATGGTGTTAGATTAATTTTTTTTTTTTATTTTTTTTTTTACACAAGTACCTTAAAATAATTGCACTGCTGAAATTGTAGCATCCCTAGTTAAATCGGTAAACCTGGCCACTTTACTTGTATTGTATTGAATGTCGGTTACATATTTTTAACAAAATTAATATACATGCTGCTTTTGTGTTATGCTTACGGAGTTTCAACGACACATCCAGGAGACATGTTCTTACCAACACATTGGCTACATTTCAGATAGCCTATCATCTATTATTATAATTATTTTTTTATTCTTATCAATTTATTCATTGATATAAAAATATTATTCGATGGTATAAAAGTGTATTCTGTTATACCTATTACGAGTATATTACACCTACTATTATCTACACTATTATAGTATTTTAAGAACATGACTACATGACAATTAAAACGTATGATTTTTTCCGCAAGAGGGTTCATTCAACTTTTTTGCGTACTGACTCATAATCGTAGTATTATATTATATTGTTAAATCACTATCGCTACATAATACATATAAAACAGAGACCCCGCCGCGTCTGTCTGTCTGTCTGTTCACGATAAACTCAAAATATACTGAACGTATTTTCATGCAGTTTTCACAATTACATAGAACTTAATTATTTAGGAAGGTTTTCGTGTATAATTTATTAAGATTTTGCTTAATTGTGAAATGTGACGATTAATGATAAAGAAGTCGGAAAAAATCAAGCCGTCTAGGAGCTTTTTACGAAAACGCTGCCAAATCCATTTGAAATATCACAACACAATGCATGACGGGATTTTTCCTCTTTTGGATAGATCTACAAAAAAAGTTCACGATGGCATTATGTCTATCTTTGAAGAATAGCACACTATAACCATTTTAACTTCTAAAAAAATGGTCACGTACAATGCAGTAACTGGAAAGTTATTTAAACGAATACAGGTAATAATCCTTATCAATTTAGTCTAGTTACCTTAAGCATTTCATGCACAATTATACCCATACGAAGCCGGGGCGGGACGCTGTTAGTAGCTAAAGTAAGCTTCAAAACAGTAATTGGAGTTCGTGAACACCTTTTCAACCTGTTGACGAGGTCAAATGTCGTAATAATTACGTACGTCACGTAGTACTAGCTATTAAATGTCACTTGATAATCTATTTGAGAATCGCAGGAATGTAATGATGTTGCTTTCTTCGAACGAGGGCGGAGTCGTGTAGTCGCCTCATCGTCGTTTCAAAGGAACTAAAATAAATCAACGGAAACACTTCCGATTCACATGTGTGGTCAGCTTTCCTCGCTGTCTGTTGATGCTGTAGTGCGTTGTAGTACTTAACTACTTCACCGAAATAATATTTACTGACGTGATTGTTTGGCCTCAGAAGATTTCTCCCTCGAAAAAAACAGGACCCACAAATCAATAAATAAGGTAGATAACTCACCGCCCACCTTGTATTTGACTGAGGAAGAAAAATATCGTACTGGATTACGTATTTCCTGTATTTACAAGCTGCCACACCCATCCACGCAATCATCTACGTCAAAAACCATGGTTTTGTTTTTCTGTCTGGAATTTACTGGCAGAAAACAGCATGGTTTTGACGAGGATGGGCGTGGTAGCTTGTAAATACAGGAATTACGTAATCAAGCACGGTACTTTTCTTCTTCAGTCAAATACAAGGCGGTAAGGGACCCTATATAAGTTGGTATACTCCATTAAAACTTAAAAGTAGACTGAATATGATCTCAAACTTCATATTATAATACCTAATTGAGTCCTAACTAGTAGCCGTTGCTAAATATAATTTATTTTGTTTTATTAATAAGGTAATATCATTCGTTCTTAGCAATCTTAAAATAATATTGTTTTGTGGAGGTCATGGTACGAAATTGAACAAACTTAATATAAGCTTAAAATAAGACTTCCGTAAATCATGATGTTTTCATAAGAGATGGTGGTAGGCCTCCTGGTTAACAAGAAATACAAGTAGGTAACTATTTTCTTATTTATATTAAATATAAAATTATTTAAAATAATATTGCTTCACAGTTCACAGTCCACGTATCTTTTGCCTGAAAAATGTAACTTAAAGACGTTTTTATTTGACTAAATTAAGCGAAACTTTTATTTTCACCTGTATTGTTTAGAAAATTAACTTCACAAATTTTTCTGGAGTGTACTTTTAAAAGCATCTTTCTGGTAAATAAAAAAATATTAATTTGAGGACTCAGTTTTCAAAGAAATTATAGAATGTTGCATGGAATTTTAACTTTTACTTTTACATTTTCCCCAAAATAAGTTCCAACTCCCTAAATGACTTCTTTTTTAGGGTTCCAAAGTAACATCGGAACCCTTATAGTTTCGTCATACCTGTCCGTCCGTCCGTCCGTTCGTCCGTTTGTCCGTCCGTCTGTCCGTCTGTGCGTCCGTCCGTCCGGGTACCTCCCCTACATGTAATGAGAGGATGAATTTTTTATTCGTCGAGTACCCTATTGTGTGGGGTATCGTTGAAAAGATCTTCCAAAATATTATGGTCTTAGAAAGACCATTTTTGGAATTAGGTGTCCGCTTGCAAAATATTTGACTTTAAAGTGCTGATTTTGGTTAGAGTCAATTGTCAATGGGAGGGAGGGCTGCTGGCTAAACGGTTGGAGTTGGACAAGTGAAAAAATTCTCAAAAATAGGTTATATTATGAATTTACAAGAGAAACTATCACCGCTATGTTAGCATGAGTAGTTAATGAGTAATAATAGTCGATAAACTTACTACTTCGGAACTCTACATTGCGCGTGGCCTGACACGCACTTGCTCGGTTTTTTTAGTTTGAGTAACTTTGAGTTTGAATTAAGCTCATCCTCTTCACCACAGTTTCTTCCTTGAAAGCTCATCACTTCTATATCTACGTAACAAAACATTTTTGGGATGGGTAAGTACCTATTTACTTCGTCAATTTGTTTGTACCTATGATAACCTAATTAACTTTTATATTAATGAGTGTGGCTGACCTATAACAATATCATTAAATGTTATTCGGACTGGCGAATTATGAGTCCCGACTTCCGAGTTGGAGAATGAACAAAACGCTTACCCATCTCGTGAGTCACTTCACTTCATACACTCGAATGACGTCGCTGTTTACGATGTCAATGAATGGCCTACTTACAAAGTTACAACAAACAGCTAACGGCAATGCGGGCCAGGGCAAAGACTTCAACGTTACTCACATGCCGAAAACCCTTCCTGAATCTCCGCTGAAGCAATTTACACACATGTGATAAAATTCTAAAGAAAAATGTATATTTAGATACGTACACCTACGCAATACTTCATGTGAAAAAGAATTCGCGGGTAAAAGTGACGAAATATTAACTCAAATTAAATTTAAGTATAGATTAAAATTGTTGTAAATCTTTAAATAACAAGGCGATTAGATAGAAACAATTATTACAAATCTGATCATTAGATCTAATCGTCGTAATTAATAATTAAATAATTTTAACAAAAAATCTGGCATTGTGGTATCTTCCCGTTTAAAAATTAGCCGTCTGTAGTAGGGGGGGAGAAAGGTCCGCCTCGGTAAATGGCGCACATGACGCCCCCCGACCAGGTTGACTGACGAACTCAAGAAGACAGCCGTTGTCCGCTGGATTCAGAAGGCTCAGGACCGGTCAGTATGGCACAAGTTAGGGGAGGCCTATGACCTCCAAAGGCTGATGGATGGATGATGACTAATGACATAAAAATACACATTTCATTAACATGCACCTACTTAATGATTAACAATTAAAACAGTTGTACTATTGGCTCCAATTTCGATGTAAAAAAGAATGCATACATTGCGTTTTTAAAAATACTTTGTAATGAGTATGATTCAGAAGCGAATAGCGACCGCCCCGACCGCCCTACGTTTGTGATTCATTGACGGAGGCCCACTTTCTTCTACAATACCTGTAGTACAAGACAAGAGTCATGTCATCAAACTTTCCAAGTAATCAATAATTGCAATTCTTTTGTTCTAGATTAGTAATCACAATGATTAAACGGGTAAAAGTCACCTGATAGAGTCGTATGGCCTAGTTGATAGTGCCAGTATAAACAGAGCTTTATATTTTGAAGTCATTTATTTAAAACTTCCTTACGACCCTCAGCATTGAGGTACACAGAAACTGAGGAGGATTGGACCTACGAGTACATCAGGCTGTTCTATTGAAGATACAGATACAATTATATTTTTAATCAAAAAATATAACGCTTCGAAGTGTGTCAGGGGAACATGTGAATTTCATCCTGAACTCGGAGAAGGAGGTCGATGATTGAATTTTTAGAACAACTCAACAAGTCGCATGTAGAAAACTCCTTGTTGGCAGCATGACTTAGTAGGTACATAATTGACTTCGTTGTGTCAAAAGTCAAAACTCCAACCTTCGTAGTTCACTCAACTGAACCATGTAACACATAAGGTAATGAGAAAGAGAGAGAGAGAGAGAAACTTTTGTCACTAGAACCTTTTCCGGAAGTCGCTAATCTCTATTAACTAGCTTAATCCCGTATTAATGCCTATTTTTTCTTGTCTTACCTTACTTCACCAGATGTTTTTAATCATCTGTAAATTACTTATAACCAGTTTTGGTTAGTGTCGGAATAGTGAATACCAAGCGATTTTGTTTACTTGTGTATTTTACTTGAAAACGCTCAAAAAATGGGGTTGGATTCCTTCTTGACTTGAAACGCATAAGTGCTAACAATAAAAATCATCCAATTTTGTTCTAAGTTCTTCATATTTTATACATAAGTATATGCGATCTATAAACCGAAGTGGCTGCATAAATACGTACGGGAAGGAATGTTGTACGTAGACACTCGTCTTCCTATTTTAGGACTCGCCGAGGAAGTGGGTAACTTGGCTTGAACTAACTATGAGCGCTATTTCGATGTGGTTACAGACATTACTGTTACGCGGCCCAATGCAGCAGAAACACAGCCAGCTACTCAACATTACAGACGAAAGTTACAGATTCAGCCGGAGTTTCAGATTAGTTCAGTTTTATACCATTCACATGCTACAAGCACAGTACAAGTTGACTTTTACAATGTTTTTGGAACGAAGTTCCTTATCGCGCGTTGTGAAAGGGGGCTAGATGGAAAAAATTCTTACGAAAAGTTGTCACGACACTTTTTGCTATTTTACTTATGTTAGGGCCAAAGAATCGCAACAGCGTGATTCAGAAAGTTGTACAGCGCCATCTAGTTTCATATTGCTGAATCACACTGCTGAGCGCGTAAAACAATACTTAAATCGAAAGGAACTTCGTTCCATCCGGGTGTTCCTTGACACCTTTTAATTTTTTTTTTTGGAAATAATCTTCATCTCATATGATATACCTACGCAGACGACCATAAGGAGGTCTATGATTATGTCGGGATCATCATGACGTGATGGGCGTACCTACTCGTACTCTCAGGATTTCTTATGCTTATCAGCACGTGCCCACTTGTTCATAAAAGTTTTCCTTTATAAGTTAATAGGGAGTCTGAGAAGATTGCCACGCTCTGGTCTAAAAAATCTTACTTAGGGTTGCTAAAACTCACTCCATAGTCCATATAGAAATAAATAACATAATATGTATACGTATATGTTATGATCCTGTATATTCACTACCAGCGATCCTTTATTACGTAATCCAAATGATCGCAGCTGTCGTGCAAATCTGAAGATCCAGATGTTAGATTTTTTTCATTATGTGATATTTGTAGCTGTTAAACAACAAGGATGCAATATCATAATATACGTATACTTAAATGCTCACATGTGAGGCATTTCGCGATCGCATCGGCGCGCGGGCACAAATAGCGAGACTATATTTAGGACTTAGGGTTCTCACTTAAGATTGTTTATATCAGTCCGTTTATCCTTTATATTCATGTAAATCCTTAGAAAGATTAGACGATTTACTATATCTAGAGGCTCTGTAAAGTAACACACATAAGGCAAACTATGTCATTGTAAGCAGAGTCTGGATAGAAGAGGGACAATCCACGAGGTATTAGAACTCTATCGAAGGCGTTCTCGCGTAAGGCCGTTCGCCCCGATGTCCTCCAGCTGCCGACCGCGATGTGCCATCCTAAGCCGAGGTCGAACCCGACAGTGATTAGTGGGTGCCGGCCTTAGAGGGCTCAGGGAGTCTTAGGACGTTCACCATGTAGGGACAAGTGCCGGGCTCTTTGAAACGCGGGATATAATGAAACGATTCAAATAAAATCTACAATTTTTCAAATTTCCGCGTTTTTTTTTACTAGACCAATCGCGTGCTTTCCCAAGTTATGCGTGAATTTAGTTGTCTCATGTCTGGAGACCATAACTACACAATATGCCTTGTGTTTGATTTGCGCCCGAAAAAATTGTTTTTGTAGGTCTAAAGTTGAAAAATAAGCCATTTAATTTTTTTCCAATTTTGATATACCTACTTACACAGTGTAACTCTCACAATTAAGACGACTCTAACGGCATCTCAAACGCTGAAATCGATAAAGCCGTTTAGGCTACAGATCGTGCCAAATAAATATAATATTTATACATACATACGTACATAGTTACATACATACACTCGGAAACATAACCCTCCTTCTGGCGCAGTCGGGTAAAAATAAATTCAAACAAAAAATACTGTCCATTTTCGGTTGTCTACGTCCATGGACATGGTGGCCATTTAACGTCAGGCGCATAGTCGTCAGCTCATTGAAGACACCGGGATTCCACTGGGTTTAGAAAACTCAGGACCGATTAGTATGGCACAAGTTAAGGGAGGCCTATGTCCAGCAGTTTACTTCCAGAGGCTGATAGATGGATTGTGGTCAACGATTTGTTAACTCAACAAATTGTTATGTCATAAAACACTTGTGTGCCTTCAGACTACACTGAAACTACAGATTAATTTGATAGTGAAATCATAGCTGAAAGTATTTGAGACATTATAATATAATGTTGACTATTGAGTATGACTATTGACAACCCATTTTTGTCTTCCGATCACGGTGAATGCTTCAAAGACACTGCTTGCTTCCCGGTATTGTACTAAGCAGGCAATGATATTCTATACATTGTAAGCAGGTAAATTTTTTTATCTTCTATTATTTAATGACCTTGGCAAATGTCTCAATCAGAAAGGCACCTTTGACTGGAATTCAAAAGAAACAAATATTATGTAAGTAAGTAAGGGAGGAGCTATACCTACTAGGTAATTTAGTTAACTAACAACAGTTAATTTTAATATAATACGGTACTCACGATATTTATTTTGACAGCTATTTAAACATTTGAAACATACCTACCTAATCGAGAAATGATTAGTAAAGTTTTTAATACGCATTAATTAATTAAGCAAATAAGTTAATAATATAATTATTAAAAATTAATTTGTCCTAATTAATTAGGCAAGATATAGACAGCGTCTAAATTGTTATTTAATTATTTTTTTATGGTTTGTCGACTTGTTGAAAGTGTTGCAACCAAATAAAATTTATAGGTAGGTACATGAGTACGCCTACGGTACGTGTGCCTAAGTGTAAAACGTGTAATTAAGGATTAGTAATAAGTAAATCAAGTTAGGAAAATTGCTAAGGTTGTAAAATTAAATGGTTTGAACAAAGCAGACGATTATAACTACGGTACGCAAAGCGTTGAGGCTTCATTAACGTGATTGTGTTCTACCGAGCTTAGGCTCTCCGAGACCGGCTGCTTGTTGTCTTGTCTCAATCAATTTCGCCGTATCGCGGACCGCGGTTTGCGGCCACATTCCTCTCTCCAGCTTCACGTTGTTCACGTTCGTCCGTCGCGTATCGGTCGGTGCGTTCCACATCCACTCGCAACGCAAGGCGCGTCTCGTGTCTCGTTCTCGCGCCAGTCCGCACTCCGCCAGTTTGAATTTGGCGCGACGACAGTAGCGGTCAGCCGCGCGCGCGCTCCAATGCCAGCCGTCAGGCGAACGAATGATTTAAAAGTTTTGCTTGTGTTATTTACTTTTTTTTTGTTTATTTTTGTGCGGTCGACGGACTAGTTTAGTGAAAGAAACTTTATACAAAAGTTGTTGTATTATAGTGATAGCATAGTACGTGTTCGCGTACGCGATGTTTTATTAAAATCTGCCGTCTACTGGTATGTGTGCTGCGATTTTTTGTTATCAACCGCGGTTATCGTGCGCTCTGTGCGAACTTTTAAGCTTAACTTCCTTTGTTTAGGTCGGCGACGCGACGCCTACGCTACGCTGGTGAACGGTAGTACTCATTACAAATCATAATATTTACGATGGACGGCGAAAGAAAAGTAAATATAAGCGAGGGGGTCCCTCTTAATTCGTCAGGTGCGGCCAACATTTTTTTGAACACTGGTAAAAATCAAAAAGTTAACGACGGGACTGTCATTCATCTGAAGACAGGTGACTCTCAGTTCCAAATATATTATCCGCTCACGAACTTTACAATCAGGAACACCTGGTGATGTTATTTTTTTTGTTGTAGAAAAACCAGCTGACGTCGGTGTACATATAAATACAACGTTCTCAATCGCGTCTTCCAAGAAAATAAGGCTTTTGTTCATATTGAACTTTTTGCTCAGTGTCTTATGCATGGTGGTGTGCTGTTGGATAGCATTCTACTACTGGAATGAAATGATATCTATGAGAAAGCAATTGGATGTGTTAAAGGAACAGTTGCTTATTCAGAACATAAGAGACTCTGTGGTCAGCCAGGAGAAGGCAGTGCAGAGTCCCCTAGTATCACATTTTAGGCCCCACTTACAGGGTCCAGATGCTAGGGAGCCTCGAATGGAGTTTGGAGCCAAAGAGGATATATCATTAAATACCAAAAGATATTATGTTGAAGATCTTGGGGAGGATATGTTACTGGTGGACTCCAAGAAGAAAAATCCTAGTCAGAACAAAGTGCCAGTTTATGAAGTGACAGGGTTCCAAAAAGGTACTTTAAAATTTTAGCAACTTCTAAAAAAGTCTATTTAATATTAATTACTTATTTAAAATACTGTTAATGTGTAGGTAGGTGTATAACTTTTCTTTTACTTTAAGTACCATTTCAATTGCCTCCTCATCGGTTTTATAATATGCTGCATATTATTTTGTAAGTAAAACTATAATAATTGTATACTAATATTTGTTTAAAATTGATTTCAGAAACAGTGGTGGTTCACTTTAATGGTGCTATGAGGGAGACAAATATTGGTACCTCATGTAAGTATTAAAAATATCTATTAAGTAATTCAGCAAAGTAAAAAATTAAATACTAAATTCTGCTTAAACTTTAACAATTACATTTACTGTGTGTAAGCAGGACACCACAATTAGTTGCTATACCAAATTTACTTGTAATTTTGTTTTTATTTGGTCGAACAAGTTACAATCTAACGACGTAAAAGACAAGATTTATAAGACTGCCCCTAACCAATGGATAGTTTAAAATATCTATTGTAATTCTTAAGAAATACATATTAAAACATTCCAGCAACTAACTCTTATTCTCATAGCAATAGAGGTTAAATTACAGTTCAGGACTTACAACCTTTTGCAAAACGATAGGAATGAAGAAGCATGATGTGAATAAAATGATAATGTGTGTATGCAGGATGTTTGTACCACAGAGCCTACATATTTTCATTGTTTTTATTTAGAATGATTCAAGCTTTGTTCATACTGAACATATTTTACACCTTATTGCAATTCGTTAGAGTATGAATTCACTTAACTTCAAAAAAAAATCCTTAGTGAGTTCAGTATATCAACATAGTTTCTTAGTTACACTTCTAGTAAGGGAGTGTGGTTCTTCAGATAAGTGATTATCTCACACTCATGCAATTAAAATGCCAGACAAAGTTATGTATTTCCTTTTTTAAATTACATTAGTGAATGAATGAATGGTCATTGTGCCAAGCTTCTTGCTTGTAGACCATAAATATTGCTTTACTGTAGTTTATCAAGACAAGTGCTTAAATTAGTGGACACTTTTTGTTTTTTTTTTTTATTACACACTCCTCCATTAATAGTACTTTAAACTGACACTGCTTAATCCGATGATCTTATGACATAACTTTTATCGCTATTTAAGAACTGATGGAGTGAATGTCTGTCTGCTACTTACATCTAATCTATCTATCTAATATATAAAATTCTCGTGTCACAGTTTTCGTTGCCATACTCCTCCGAAACGGCTTGACCGATTTTGATGAAATTTTTTGTGCTTATCCGGTATCTATGAGAATCGGCCAACATCTATTTTTCATCCCCCTAAATGTTAGGGGTAGTCCACCCCTAAATTTTTTTTTTGGCAAAACAACGTTTGCCGGGTCAGCTTGTTATATATATATATATATATATATATATATATATATATATATATATATATATATATATATAACAAAAAATGTTTGTACGGATGTCCTTTATAGACTTTGAAATCATCCAACTGATATGCCCCAAATTGGTTTCATTTGAAAGGCAACAATGTGAAGATAGTTTGAGACCACCAAAACAATGCATTAGGCACATTTTCGATTTTCGCCAAATTTTTTTGCGTAGTCGCACACGCCGGGTATCCACTAGTTATAGTATAAATCCTAGATTATAGTATAAAATTAGTTAGCTCTTATTGAGGTTAAATAATTTTATTTACATATCTGTATTCAGGGAGTCACATGTCCTCTGTTAGATACGAGTATAACAGTGTTGATAATTATATCCTAAGAGGCTGCTGACACGTTTGCGACACCCCCATTGTATTAGCAACTTTAGCAAGCACTGATAAAAAACAAGCAGTAAATAGGATCACTCTAAGGAATTGTAAGATCGATTTGTAGAATTTTTATTTCACTGGCACACTATGAAATATCTTAAGGACGTCTGGTGAAGACTTTTCATGAAACCATTAATGTATAAGACGCCTTATGCAGGCAAACGAGGAGACCAGTCAGCAGGTGGTATTTTCCCATTTACACTTACTCACAAATACTACAGGCCGAATATTAAAGAACTGTACCCATTGAAGTATAATGTCATAGAACAGACATCTCGAACAAAATGTGTGTCCCGCCCGGGAGGTTCGATTTTCAAAATTGAGCCCCGGTTTTCCTTTCAAAATCGAACGAATCCATTGAAGATTGAAGCCACGTGGCGCCAATGCATCGGGACATACATGGTGTTCGCGCCTCGCGTTGCCGGTTCTATATGCTAGTAATAATACTTCATTGCTGTACAACTATACCTTTGATACCGTACTAGAAAATAGCGGAAATACTGCTGAAATGAAACAATATTACTCAGCATTCCAAGCAGATTTACCATCACACCCTATAATAAAATTAATAAATTATTTTCGAAACATTGCTTATTATCCGTACCACTTAGGTATCATGTGGAATTATCAGAATATGAAATGACCTCGACTATCGTACCAGGGCCAGTTTTAAATAAAAGTAAAAAACAGACTTTATTGTTAATGAATTAGCATACATTTTGCAATGTGAGCGAAATTAACACATGTTGTTATAATAATAAAGCCTAAATTAGGCGCGGAATTTAAGTTCTAATAATAGGATATTGTTGGGAGAGATACCTACTTCGTTTGTGATTATGTTATGATAACACTTAAATGCACTTGTAAAAAACCTGTGTATAAAACATTGAGCAATAATGGAGCAATATCACTTGTTGTAAATATGATAACTACTTGACCGTTTTCTTGAAACGTCTTAATTTAATTATGATAGCAGCTGCATAAAATAATAGTGATCAGTAAATTAGTAAATATGTACCTATAAATTAATTTATTTGGTAGAATCAATTATTATTATGTCTTGTGGGGGTAGAACGCGATTTCGCGTCTTTAAAAAAACGTTGAAAATTTTAACCGCATTTCATGAATTTAATATAAAAGATAATTTTGTATAGCCTTGCACCCAGTCCTGGATTTGTCAATAGGCCGTATAGGCCGCGGCCTAGGGGCGGCAGATTTCAGAAGATGATAGGTATTTTATAGATGATTTTGCTATCAAAGAGTGTCGCAAAAAATTGTAATTCTTGTTTTTTTTACGCATTTTTTTAGTGACTAATTTAGTGCCTTCCTTGCTATGAATGGAAAATTATTATTTTAGAAAAGTAGGAAGGTAGGTAGTGGGGCGGCGGAAATAAATTGGCCTACACTCATAAAAATATAAATCCGGCACTGCTTGCACCGCATAAATTAATTAATACAACGAAGATTGGAAAAAACATTATGACATTGATTTTGTGTATTAAGTAAGGGGTCTAGAAAATACGTTATTTCTCGTTTTACTTATGACTTGACTTTTGACTCCCGTTATGACTTCTTTTTTTGGGGAGGACGCCAGCGACACCTTCCTTTTATATTGCATTTGTCCTGCATTTTCTGTTGCAATTTTCGAGCTTTTTGAGATTTTTTTTTCAAAATCATCTCAATAATTTAAGACCTCTCGAGCCCTCCTCATCAACACACAACACAGACACTACCGCTGGCGGCGACGAGCGAGAGGTTCCGTTTTCTACACGACCGCCACAAGGCTTTTCCGCGAGAGCGGCCATCTCGCCACGATATCCTTCCTCAGGCGACATTCTAAGCCGAGGTCCGAACCCCACAGGGAGAGCCTTTAGGACATCGCATACGGGGTACTTCTCGAGTTCTGCACTATTTCCAGACCATACTCCTCAAATGTCTTCTCGGCTGATTAATTATCCAGGCTCGCCCACCTGCCCGCGTGAAACTATACATAAAGGATGCTAGGGTTAACAGCAACCTCGCTGCCCTCCCTGGATTTAATGCATGCGAGTCCTACCGGTTTACATGTCAGACGATATTTAATGGAAATATCAAGAATATTGAAAAAAAAACAGTGAAATAGAAACCAATGATATATATATACAATATCATTGATAGAAACCAAAAGATTTCAAAAGAAATTGCTCCATAAATAGAAGCTAAAGACGGAGACTTCAATAGCGATTTATTTTCAGCATTCTAACAATGAAATTCTGTTCCAGCTATTATAGGGCCGTGGGCGCGCGACACCGAGGTGTCTTCTAAGGACAGCGAGAAACATATAGAACTCAATACTAACTACGTCACTATCAAGGAAAGCGGACTTTACTTGATTTATGCACAAGTGAGTATAATATGTTCATGCCTAGGTAGTGGGTAACTAGTGACGCAACTTATTGTAATTTAATATGAACGATGAGCACAGTAGCTTCCTATCAAAGTTACGTATATTACCTATCGCAGTTGTAACATAATATATTGTGATTCGAGTATTGTGTCAGTGAATTAAAATAATACCCACTTGTAGTTTTATATAACTACTAGCAAAAAAGTCTGCCGCATCCAAGTAAGATTTAAAACGCGCACCGCCGCGCCGGTGGTCAGTCTGAAATCCATAAAATCGTTCACTTTTTACTAAACTTGAGTTTAGAACTTAGTTAACTAAGAAACCGAAAATAAATCAATAAAACTTTACAATATACAATAAATATAATTCACAAATATTATTTATTATATAATAAATAATATTTGCGACACAATCCACTTTTAACATACGTAATACAATAATATAATTATCAATAAATAAAAACTTGAGAGGTGTCAAGGGACACCCGGATGGAACGAAGTTCCTTTCGATATTTCCTATTTTACTTATGTTAGGGCCAAAGAATCTCAACAGCGTGATTCAGAAAGTTGTACAGCGCCATCTAGTTTCAACTAGTTACAACTTTCTGAATCACGCTGTTGAGATTTGTAGATAATGAAACTACCGAATTGTGCAATAATAACTTGTATTAGGTATAGTAAAATAGTAATTTAACATGGAATACAGTTTGCAGCGCGAGCCAGAGCAAAAAGAGAAAGGACGGAAGGGGCGAACCACAGAGTAATTGATTAATACGTTTTTAAACATTATTGTATGTTGAGTCTACATCGGCGAAGGGTTTCTTATATTCAGCCAACATCCTCCCTTAGACTCAACCCCATTTTCGCTGCGCAATATACAAGCTTCGGTAGTGATGTGGGCTTTGTTAAGATGTCTGCAACCATCAAATCAGTTTGTGTGTAGCGCACCACTATGGACCCTTCATGTAGTTTGTCACGTAGAAAATGGTGCCTCACATCTATATGTTTGGTACGGGGGTGATAACCATCAGAACCTGAAAGTTTAATACAACTTTGATTATCATTGTATATTACCATAGCCTCATTTTTCACCAGTGGCCAAAACTCTTCTTGAAATTGCTTTAGCCATATTGCTTCTTGTACACATGATGATAGCGACATGTACTCTGCTTCGGTGGTAGACAGAGCTACAGTAGGTTGGCGTTTAGAGTTCCAACTAATAGCTCCTCCCTGGAACAGAAAAGTGTAACCAGTGCATGATCGCCTATCATCCTTCGAGCTGGCCCAATCAGCATCACAGTAGCCATAGGTCATCCTTTCCTGAGGACTCTGTTTATAAGTCAGTCTATAATCTTGAGTACCTTTCAAGTACCGCATGACTCGCTTCAGAGCAAGCCAGTGTTGCAACTCAGGTTTATTATTATATTTACTTAGTGTATTAATTACATAACATATGTCCGGCCTTGTAATTTGGGAAATGTAAAGTAAACAGCCAATTATTTCTTGATATGGAATGTTATTTAGAATTTTACTTTCATCAGTGTTTTTTTCAAGTGTTGTATTCACATCTATTGGAGTTTTCACCTGTTTACAATCAGACATTCCATATTTATTTAACACTTCTAGTATGTATTTTTTCTGATCTAAGTAAATTATGCCTTTATGTCTATCTCTTTCAACATGTATTACAATACAATAGCTCAAGTCTCCAAGATCTTTCATTTTAAATTTACAATTTAATTCCTCTTTAATTTTATTTCTTGAACTTACATTGTTTGTAAATATCAACAAATCATCCACATAAATGGCTACAAATGTAATATCATTGTCAGCAACAATTTTATGATAAACACATGGATCTAATTTAGATTGAATGAGACCCATTCCCTTCAATGTATTACTAAGCTTCTTATTCCATTGACGACTAGCCTGTTTTAAGCCATACAGTGATTTATGTAGCAGACAAACTCCACTGCCCTTTTCATAGAGAGGTGGTTGAAGCATGTATATCTCTTCTTCAATGTCGCCTTGCAGGAATGCTGACACAGCATCCATTAAAATTATATCTAAATTATACTTAGCTGCCATTGCAAACAGATAGCGTAGGGATGAAAAACGTACCACCGGAGAAAAAACTTCATTGTAGTCTATCCCTTTCCTCTGAGAACATCCTTTTATGACCAGTCGAGCTTTGTACTTTACAATTTTCCCTTCTTCATTTGTCTTTGTCTTGAAGACCCATTTGCATGGTATAGCCCGTTTGTTGTGTGGAAGAGTTGTAATTTCCCAGGTGTTATTTTCCATCAGTGACTTGTACTCTTCATCCATTGCACTTTTCCAATGCTGGGCTTCACTGCTGGAAAAAGCTTCTTCAACTGTCAAAGGATCTGAAACTGGGGTGGTACACATGAAATTATGATCAGTTACATTCTTCCGTCTCTGATGTGGACGCAATGTGATTCTATTTTCAAAACTTTCATTACTGTCATAATCATCACTAGTGCTCGGACAATAAGTTTCATCAACATTTATAGATGTCTCACAACTATCAAATGAACTGCTTTGAGGCGAGGAAACAGGGGTGCTCTGTGGGCTGTCTACAGTGGTGATATTCTCTTCCCTCCCCCGGAAACTACTGTGTGAGGCTTCCATAGTAGTTTTAAGTGGGATTGTAATAAGTTGTGGCAATGATACAGATTTAGGTACCTCAGTACTTGCAGGCTTATTATTTTCAATAAATATCACATCTCTACTTATTATGGTTTTTTTAGTTTTAGGGTCATATAGTCTGTAACCTTTTATGTTGTCACAATATCCCATGAACAACAACTCCTGGGATTTACGATCCCATTTTAATCGTTTCTGTTTTGGAATGTGAACCATAGCTTTTGACCCAAAAACTTTTAAATGTGAAATGTTAGGTTTCTTACCCGACCATTTTTCATAAGGTGTTACCTCTGCCAGGACTCGAGATGGTGACCTGTTTATTATGTAAGCCGCAGTTGCCACAGCTTCCGCCCAATAGCCCTTTTGTAGATTTGCATCAAACAACATGCATTTGGCACGCTCCACCAACGTCCTGTTCATCCGCTCTGCTAACCCATTCTGCTCCGGGGTGTACGGAGTTGAAGTTTGGTGTTTGATGCCGGAATCTGCCAGAAAATCAGATAAAGTTTTATTACAAAATTCTTTGCCGTTATCTGTCCTTAGTATTTTTATTTTCCTGTCTAATTCATTTTCTACCTCGACTTTAAATTTTTCAAATATAGACTTTATATCCAACTTGTTCTTCAAGAAATATACATACACTTTACGTGAAAAATCGTCTATGAAGGTTATGAAGTATTTCGCCCCACCAATAGAGGGCGTCTCCATCGGACCACACAGATCTGAGTGTATTATTTCTAACAAGGCACTAGCTTTAGAACCAGAGTGTGGAAACGGAAGTCTCGTTTGCTTGCCTTCACAACAGGGTATACATACTGGACTATCATCGCTTTTTATTATGTTTATCCCCTCAGTACATAATTCTAACTTTCTTACATCTGACATATTTAAGTGACCCATTCGCCTATGCCAAGTATTCAAATCGGCCTTGCTTTCATTAGAAAAAACAGCATAGGAACTGCCAGTATCAACAGTATCAAGTTTGTACATATTATTAATGAGCGTAGCTGTTGCTACCAGTATATGATTTGAATTATAGATGTTACATCCTTTATCATTGAATTTAATTGAACAGCCATTCTTGGTAAGCTGGCTAACAGATAAAAGATTAGCAGCAAGCTCAGGAATAAATAAAACATTCCTCACCTGGATAAGATGATCAGTATTGCATGTCTTTGTTTGGATATTTACATTACCCATGTTCCTCACGGAGACGACATCATTGTTAGCTACTATAATCTTCTGCATTGGTGGTGGCTGCATGTCAGTCATCCAATCCGAGCGCCTTGACATATGCATCGATGCGCCTGAATCAATGTACCAGCTATCCTCATCGATGCCTGTATGTGCTGAAAAAATTGCTGAATAACTAAATTCACCGTCCTTCTTGTTACTGTCTAATTTTTTGAATTTGCATTGGCTGCGATAATGGCCATAGCGGTTACATCCAAAACAACGAGGGCCTTTTCCCTTTGGTTTAGGCTTAGGCTGACTGTTACTACATATTTGTTTGTTCTTTGAAAAAAATACTGATGGTTCAGCAACCTTCACTTCTTGTAAGAGTTTTGTTTTAATGAAATCAGATGAAATTTTCACTCCGGAGCTTTCAATCCCCATAATCATGGGTTTATAATGTTCCGGCAAACCAGCTAGCATTAAAGTCCCAAGCCATTCGTCGTCTACTTTAAAGGAAATATTTCGTAATTTATGTGCAGTCGACATTATCTTCGATACATATTCTTCTATGTTAGAACAGTTATCCAATGAAGTGTTGATTAAATCTCTCAATAAACCGACTTTTCTCGATAGCCCAGAGTCCTCAAATACGGTTTGAAGGTTTTGCCACACTTCACGTGCCGTCTTGGCATTTTCTATATGAACATAGATACTGGGGTCAACCAACAAAATAATTTTGGACTTAGCCTTTACATCCTTCTTGGCGTCGATTTCTTTAGAATTCGGATCAACCAGTGTCCACAAATCTTCATGCTCTAAATATGTTTTCACCGCAAATTTCCACGTATTGAAATTTTCTCTGCCGGTTAACCTCTCAACTTGTAGGTTATGCATGCCGTTCATGTAATGGCAACGTGGTTTTCTCGTAATTACTTTTCCGTACCGAAATACTTTACTGATTATTCCACAAACGGTATATGGGGCGGCCCATAACCTGTAGATAATGAAACTACCGAATTGTGCAATAATAACTTGTATTAGGTATAGTAAAATAGTAATTTAACATGGAATACAGTTTGCAGCGCGAGCCAGAGCAAAAAGAGAAAGGACGGAAGGGGCGAACCACAGAGTAATTGATTAATACGTTTTTAAACATTATTGTATGTTGAGTCTACATCGGCGAAGGGTTTCTTATATTCAGCCAACAAGATTCTTTGGCCCTAACATAAGTAAAACTAGATGGCGCTGTACAACTTTCTGAATCACGCTGTTGAAATTCTTTGGCCCTAACATAAGTAAAATAAGGAAATTCGTTCCAATAGCAAAAAGTGTCGTCACGACTTTTCGTAAGAATCAAAAAGTGTCGTAAGAATTTTTTCCGTCTAGCCCCCTTTCACAACGCGCGATAAGGAACTTCGTTCCAATAATAATAATAATAGGTATAACGGTTAAAAACACTTACCTCATAATTTGCAGACTATGATAGTCTGGTCAAATTAGACATAAAAATAGTGCTCAAATAACAAAAACTCCGACAGAACTGAATTTTGCTAGATACCTCGGGCACACTAGTAGAAATAAAGTGCCAAAAGTCCCCATCGATCCCATGTGTGCTAAAAAAGTTATTCAAGGAAAAGATTAAAATTTTCAGGTTTTTTGGATCTTTCTCAAAAACTGTTATCAAAAATATAGCCCAGACAAAAATTGTAGACTATAATTATCTACAAAAATGGTTCTTATACTTTTTTCTAACAGTCACCATTCCTAAGATATCGCGATTCTAAAACTTGAAAGTGTTACATTCTACACCATCTATGCACACATTTCCACACCACCTGTGAGGTAATTTTGCTATTATTTTAAATGATTTAAAAATTATTCAAAATAATATAATAGTAAAATTGGTGCCATGGTAAATAGACATAAAAAACAGGAAGCACACGGATGTATAACAGCTGCTGCCATGGCGCAGTAACCAGTATGCAATGAAAAATATTACAAAACGTCACACAGCTGACTAAGAAGCGAGGAGGAAGGTGGAGGTGGGTAAAGGTCGTAGCTCATCTACACGACACCGCTCCCACCCAACCAAAGTATGAGAATTCAAATATAGACTTAAAATCGTGCTCTGTAGGTGCACTTTACAGTAACAACAAAAATTAGCAGCCCGCGCGCGGGAAGCAAGCTTACCGCAACCTTGCCACTCAATAGTTGCATCTACAGAGCACGATTTAAAGTTTATATTTGAATTCTCATACTTTGGTTGGATGGGAGCAGTGTCGTTTAGATGGGCTACGACCTTAAGCGTTGTTGTGACACAACACACAACTCATAATACGTCATGTTCATGACGAAACTATAAGGGTTCCGATTTTACTTTGGAACCCTAATAACTGGCCCAGTGCACTATCGCAGCTGTATACCAAAATGAGGTTAGAAATACATCATAAATAACTGTGACTTCTATACTGAAATCGGATACGTTCAGTGATAATGATAAAATGTGACACATTTTCTACTGTTTACTATTTAAACTGAATTTATTATAAAATTTAAAAACCACAATTTGTAACAGGGAATACGATTCATCACACATACCGAGAGATTCAATAATATCTGTCACAATATATCCTGCATTTATAAAATCTTTTCTAATCCATTATCTGGAATAGAATATACACTACATTTTTTTACACAAATAAGTTATTGCTTGACCACAATCCCACCTGGTGGTAAGTGGAGATGTGGTCCAAAGTGGTGAGCACATTAACTTAGTAAAAGCCTATTCACTCTTTTCTTGAAAACATCCACGTGATAGACAGGCGGGAACGCCGAATTTTCCTAGAAAACATGTACTAGGTTGGTAACATTAATGTTTAATGGACGAGCGTTTTAAATTAGGTGATCTCATAATTCGAATCTCTCTCTCTCTTTCTCCAGGTGGTATACCTGACGCACGCGCCGAACTGCTACTTCATCTGGGCGCGGCAGCCGTCGCAGGAGCCGCGCCGGGTCACCAGCTGCGCGACTGGCGACGTATCCACCGACCGATCGCTCGACAAATCGCAGATCTCCTGTCCGGTGCAAACTGTGGCCAGGCTCTACAAGGGAGATACCGTAAACCTGGCCCAACGCGAACACAATAGAACACTCTGGCTGCGACCAGGATACACGTATTTGGGGTTCGTTAAACTTAGTTCCTAACTGGCTGTGAATTAGTTTGTTAAAGTAGAGAAAGTAGTCTAAAGTAGTTTGTGTGACGTTTTGTCGGCGTGGTTGAAGGACTACACGGTTGCGCTATTGCTTCAAGCGTTTGTGGTTCTTGAGATTATTCGCCAGGGTTTACAAGTAAGGCGTTTTGTCACTGCCCTTTGTATAAAATACCATAGCTAAGCATTTCTCATTGACTTCAAATAATTGTTTCTCAAGCTGGTTTATTATAACCGCAAAGTTACGATTGATTTTGAATATACATAATATTCGAAAAGTTAATCATTGTATTTTAAAATGTGTCGAGTAAGATTGATGTATGATTTGTAAGCCGTGTCGCCAAGTTACCAGCGAACCCATAGAATACCCGAATCTTATCACAAATCCAGATATAAGGGTCAGCGCAGACATTGAGTGGCGATAGTGATCTCTGTAATATAAACACAAGATAACATGTTTATGGCTGTTTGATTTGCGACAATTTGGCGCTTTTTGGAATATTTTTAATAACGAGTTCCCTTGGATTTAAAGTAGAGTAAGACAATGACAATATAAACTCATAGACATTATTTTAATACTCCCACAGCCACACTATGGCGCAAATGAAAACTTCTGATCAATAGCGTTATGCGTGCCATAGAACCACACCAAAGATTTCAATTATTCTTACAAGAAACTTCCTTTTCCTGAATATAACCTTTGCGTTGACATTTAACACCATTTCCTGCTAGTATCGTTTTTGATACAGTAGAATTCGTATCTCTAAAGTATAGGCACTGGCGTTGATTTTCCACGTCCGTGAGTATAGGATACAGTACAGAGATCAGAAGAGCTGACCCTAATCGATAAAAGTGCGGCTAAGTTTGGAATAATCAGTGGTTTACGTATTTTGGGTCGATTGTTATTGAATGGTGCTACTGGCTACGACATGATTCAGAATGGTTGAATGTTATTGAAGCGTGCCATATATGTACATATTGTTTGAAAACATATCATTACTATGGACATCACACTATGGACTTGATGTCAATTTGTTATTAATGTGTACTTTGATGCTTCCATACTGGTGCGGGCGCTGATTGCTGACGCAGTTCGCTATTTTTAAGGTATATTCAAACCAATGTAATTGACGAAATAGGAAATAAGGACAGAATGAGGTGGGAATCTGTATTTCCCTAAATTGACTCAACCCGGTCCTTGTTTATTGCAAAATGTCGAGTCCCAATACGATCTCATACTTTTATTATTTCCGTATTATTACCTACCTTCAAAATAGGCCACAAATATTAATATTTTTGGTTATTCATTTGGTGATTAACGAATCACAAACAGTTGTGTGAAATTTATTTAATTAAATTCAATTCAAATTAAGTGTATTGTTCACTCTCTCGAAATTTTCGATATTGACATTGGTTTGAATTAAAAGGAAGAAAGCTTTGTACATAGCTATGTTAAGTGAATGATCTCTCATTGACAAAATTATTTTGTCATGAATGGGCCAAATTATTCTGGCAAAGTATGATTTTGAAAGAAAAATATTGTTTATCCGCAAAGGCAATAGTTTTTTTTGTATAATTGTATTACAAAAATTTATAATTTTATTATTATTATTTAGGCTAAGAGGACAATTCTACTTATTACATGCTCAAAAGCATTATAATGCCAATTTTGTCTTAATAATTTTAATAGTCATTAAGTAGGTATACATTACTATTATTATTTACAAAACTTTGCTGACATGTTAATTTGAATGGACGAGAAACTAGGTTTAGTTATACTGGTCAAGTTCACTTCTGTTGTGAATTGTTTTGGATTGGAAAAAATTACTGTAACAGAAAGTCAGTTTCTTAGAACTAAGTTGTTTGTTGGAAGCAATGTTGGTGTTGGATTGCTCTAGTTGATTTTTGGAATAGTTATAATATGGTGCTATGAAAGTATGGACACATTCAATTTACTTAAAAAATATTCAAATGAATGAAAAAGATTTTGTTATTCCTGTTTTTCCAGTGTATTCAATTGTGATAAAATTAGTTAAAATACTTAATAATTTTCGTAACGTAAAAAAAATGTTTATTTCACTATTGGGCAAAATTTTGAACGTGAATTATAAAACAGTCAATACATGTAACGTGGCTTTATTTTATAATGTAATTATTAAATTTACAGAGATTTACTATAAGTATGTAGGTACGTATACATACAGTGCGTAACAAACAAATCATATGCATAAGAAAATGTTTGTTTAATGTTTTGATTTGAAACATTTGTTTTAACACAATGTTATGACTAATATTCAACGCCTCTTTTTCCTCATTACTTTCCTTGCGTGTGTAACAACTTTGAAGAACACTTCCATTCCTACTTATTACAGACATTACAGTTATTAAGTTAGATAATGACGTGATAACGTCTATTAAAACGGAACGCCGGATGCACGCACGAAAAATCATGACTCATCTGTCGCGTTCCGCGAGCGAGCGAACAATGGAGAAAGCGCCATCTATGAACAAAACTATATACACAATTAAGTCAGAAAGGAACTTGCTAAAAAAATTGTTTAGTTCAGCAGTTCTAGATGGCGTTGTAGTATAAAGATAAAAGTTTCTAATTATAAGTTAATTTTAAGAGATAATATTATATTCGAGCACTACTTCATCAATGCTTTGTCATGACGTTGTCACGTTAAACTACCGTCCGTAAACTGACTTTACAGACAACCATTTTTAAACGCTTTTATTTAGCTTCACTTCGGAGCATCAAAGCATCAAAGCATCAAAACTTGTAACGTTAATTTGAATGACTTCCCTTTAATGAAAATTGATGAAATTTGGCAGACATGTGTATTTCCGATGACAATACACGAAAATCATATTTTAAACTAATTTTCATTGTTTATTTGTTGTTAAATTAAAAAAAACGATTTTCAGACTTTAGACGCATAATTCTCTATGTTCTATTTTACGTAGAGACTTGAAATTTTCACAACTTGTAGCTAATTTTATAAACTAAACATTATTGAAATAAAAGCGTTTAAAAAAAAAATTTTTTTAGGATTCAATTATTTTATATGAGTTCATTGATTTATTATAACAATTACCAAACTACTAATCTACAAATGCTCATTGCTAAGTGCTTTAGCCACAAACCCCTCAATGCACTCGACAGACGTGGTGGTAGGAATACTTTGCCCTTTAGTGGAGTAAATGTTACGCGTATTCTATCTTGATAGTCACATTGTGTCATTTTTAATTAGACTATAATTGTTATTTGATATAATGTCGTATAATTATAATTATCCACTAATTAAGAAAATGTTACCTGCATTTATTTGGGGATTGTGAAGTATAAAAATTTCCTTTCAAGTGTATCTACATCTGTGTAGTGTTGTTATATTATCTGTAGTGTCTGTACAAAGGTACTTATAATGTTTGTAAATAGTGTGAAATATCACTCCCGTCCACCAATAAATGTGCCTTAATATTTTAACCTACTTGTTTTATTGGCTATTAATTTAACTTCAATTTAAGAATCCAAAACCAATATAGCTAATATTAAATTGTTTACTAGAAAAAGGATTGAAGTAGGTATAATACATAATATGTATTATTATAATATATAGTAATATGTATCATCATTTATTCGGTAAACAAGCAGACAGTCCATATTTGGTAAGCTGTCACTTCCGCCTATTCGCATCCGTTACACAAGTGAGGAAAACAGTGATTAAAATATATAATATTATACTCGTATTTATTATCTGTAATACCAAAGGTCACAGACGTATTGCTGGCTATGAAGGAAACGGTGAGCCCGCTTGTTATCTATCTAGCTAGCGTGCCATTATAGCTAGAGTGCTCTTCAACTAAATCTGCACTTGGGCGTAATGTTGGTAGCATTGAAACAGGAGTATAAAAATTTGGAAGCACGTTAGAAACTTAGAACAGGGCATGACGCCAATTTCGATGAAATTTTTTTGGGAGGAGGAGGGGGGTGTACAACACGTTCTAACTAACACGTTAACGTTGTAATTTTTATAAAACATCTAAGAATAATAATAAGTAATAGTGTACCTTAATTTTCAATTTACTCTTAATGCAATAAATTAAATTCAGTAATTTTGAAGAAAGTCTAAAAAAAATTATTATTTCAATATTATAATTCTTAACTCCACAAAAATTACCAATAGAATATATTTTGAAGAACCATACCAAAATAGGACACAATTTTTCTAAGTGTGGATACCCTACGATTGTGAAGAACAACCTCAATCTGGTCTGTGATAGGTCGAATAGTCCTTCGTATATGATGTCATCGATATATAGAATATATCCATGGTTTAAGACATGGATGTATACTTTAACTCATAGATATGTACTAAATCTATGCTCTAGCTAGATAAGTAATTTTGTAGAGGTACCTGAGGACGGATGACGTCATAGCCTAAGGACCATTTTTCTATTGTGTCCATGTTATTTATAGTCCCAGGATATATCATTCGATTATGATTTTTTATAATGATATAAAAACATCTAAGATGAATATTATAAGTACCGTAATTGTGTACTAGTTTGCAACACTACGCCAAAAAGTTAATGCAATTTTTCAGAGTGGTGATTACGGTCATCGGGGATTTGTGAAGACTGTGGTCGTCATTTTTGTTTGTGTTGCTTAAAATATGGTGTTGTACTGTTATCAATTATCAGTGAGAAAAACAATTGCAATATTTTAAAGTCAGTAATTTTGAAAAAAAATTAATAATATGTTTTATTTCAATATTATAATTTTTACCACGAGAAAAATTACCAATAGAAAACATTTTACAGAACTATATCAAAATAGGACATAATTTTTCTACGTGTGGACACCCTACAATTGTGAAGGACAGCCTCAATCCGGACTATGATTGGTCGAATAGTCCTTAAGATATGACGTCATCGAACTATTCTGTGCTTCAGGTACCTCTACAAAGTTAGCAATCCAGATAATGTAATATATCCATGGTTTAAAATAATGTCAGCTGTCATTGCTGATGATTGCTGCCAAGTGTCAACTGTGAACTGTCAACTGTCAACTAGGTAGAATAAAAAGTTTATTTCGTGCAGCATTTCCTAAATACGCGATTTCCGAGTGTTTTGAGTTTATTTAATAACTTACATAATACAAAAACACAATAAGTATGCTCTCAAGGTAAGTTATTTTTATTACTGTTATCGTTTTATCTTGCAAAATAGCCTTTGTTCAAATTTTTAATACTTTGAATTTCAGGCTAAGATTCAAGCGTGATTTCAAAGTTATTGTGCGGTGTTTGTCTGAAAAACCGCCAGAAAATGAGGCTACAACAACACAAAAACAAGAAAAAGAAGATAATGTTTCTAAAAGTCCAGAAAAACTAGACTCAAATACAGAAAAAATTCAGGCTTTGCTTAAAAGTATGTTGGCAGAACCAAAAATAACAGATAGTGAATATAGGGAGAAATTTACTACCGCATCAGAGAGACCGAGAAAAGCAAAATCAGATGAAATAGAAGTGAAGACTGAGAAAATAGGTGAGTTTTATGTGTTAAAGAATATTGAATAGAGCTTGACTTTAATATGTGTATATGACTTTTAAAATTGTTAATGTGTTTGATCAACAGAGGAGAGTATCACTAAAGCTGCAAGTGAAGTGGCTCAAGTTATTGGTGGGAATGTCAAGCAAACAGAGGCGGAATTGTTGTCAAAGGTTCTTGGAAAAATCAACCAGACTTCCACATCTCTGAGGTAATACTCTTCTTCTCTTAAATTTTTAGGTAATATTGACACCTTTACATGAGCAACGAGGTTTTTAAGTTTTGGGTAATACTGCCTAGCTAGGGCAAGCATAGTTTATTACAGATGTGTTTGTTTTTTAAAACTTTGTTGTTGTTTGTAATGCTGACCACAACAAAAGCAGTCTAGTTTCGATGTGAGCATTGAGTTTTAATAAAGAATAAAATTAAATAATTATTTATGCTATCACATCCTAACAACTTTTTTAACAAAAAGTGCATATAAACAAGAACATAGATGACAATCAGTCTACAAACTATTTCAGTGACCTGATTGTGGGTATGAAGGTAGACAGATCAAAAGAAAAGGATGAGCTGCAGCCCAGAGAGACGAGAGGCCAGCAAGTGCGAAGATTGGTTGATAAATCTAGAGCCGAAGTACAAACGAGATATAAAGAACGTAATCAGCAACAGGCCAGTGTGAGCCCTAGAGGTACAAGGAGGTAAGAGTTCTTTCTTATTCTTTTCTCTTTCTTGGCCAGCAACACAACGTGATGGTGTCCCTGTTGTCCATGGACGAATAGCCAGCAACCACCAGCCAGGTACCACCAGATAAATCGTCAGGTCGTATGATGGCTATTTCGATAAAAAAATATTTATTTTAGTACTCACTCCCTTCATATCTTCTGTAGCTAACAAAGATTTACTACACTTTACTAGTACTACATCAATAAATAACAACATAAATGGTTGGGGTTTAAAGGCACAGCTTAACACTACATCAGTGAAAACATCAACCATTACATAACCCCAACTAGAAACACTTTTGTCTTGAAAAAGTTGCATGTTTTTGGGGTGTAAGGGGTTTCATCCATCCTTAAACCCAAGCCAACATTCCCTGCTCGTTTTTGTACCATGCTAGCAGCGGACTTTTCTAAACTCATTGGCGATTGTTGGGTCCTGTACTCCTGTACCATACAGTCTCTTGCTGGTCCTCATCGACCTTATGCTTGGTGGTAGGGCTTTTTAAAAATCTGGCTAGGTACAATAAAAACCTGAAATAATAGGGAGTCCCCTGATACAATTTAGGATGGCATCCAGGTGCGGGTGACCACCTGCCATTAAGCTCGGCTAGTAACAAAAAACCTATTTATTAGGCATCCTGATTTCAATAATGATTTAAGACTTACCAACCACTTCAAATCCTGAATTTCCTGATACTTAGCTGTTATAGCACAGTTATAAAACACATCACATAATTATCACAATTTTTAAAACTTAAGTATAGACTTTTTAAGTAAATTATAATATTATTTTATTTTATCCTATTAATATCATAAATGTGAAAGTTTGTGAACATGTTTGTTCCTCAATCACGCCACAACCATACTTATAGTCCAAGAGCTAGTGAACCCTCCGAGTAACGGTCTTCCTGTAAGGTTAGAAATTTGTACACTTATGATTTATAGCATGCTAAGGGCAATAGCCATGACCTGCCAGGCGTCAACCCTGCACGTCATCAGCCCCTTTATTTTTTAAATTGTAAAATATATAAAGAAAAAAAACTTGTTCCTGTAAGCTTAAAAATTTAATAGGGTGTAGTTTATTTATTGTAAATCTTGTAAAAAAATTGACAGGCGATTACAATGAGCAAAAGTATGTGACAGGTGAATTGAAAGGTGCGCATTTGATGAGGTAAAATCTGTGGATAAAATAAACTTTCCCCTGTATAGTTCAAACTTGGATATGTTTTTGAGTAAACGTTTTAGAATAAATATGTACAATGACAGGCGATTTTGAATAGCATAAGACCTTGACAGGCGAGGGAAAAGCTGCTAAGGGCGTGCGAGTAAGAGGTGTTACGTGAACGCCTATAAAGTGCGAGTGACATGAAATAAAAATAAAAATGATAAATACATTATATTTTATTGGTTTTAATGTAATCTACATTAGTTTTTACATTAATTTTCTTCATCATTATCCGACACTTCACTACCTACTACTGTTTTCATCATCATCTGACTCTTCGATAAGGTCAACTCGTCGAAGACCGGCATACTTCATTAAAAATTTGATTCATTAGGTAAATTTTGCCATTTCTATAACATTTTAGGCAAATTTTATTGAATTAGGTAATCAAATATTTAGTTGACCATTGAAAAAAACTCTAAAAATTACTTTAAGGTTATCGATTAATGAAATAAAAATTAATTTTGAAAAAATGGTGAAATAGACGGACTTTACTACCACGTCAGGTAAGACCGTCTTGTGGAAAAAAAACCTACAAATAGTCGGTTTACGTGAATATAGACATTGTATACGCGTATGTATTTCAACGCCATTTAAATGTGTGCTATCGTTTTTCATATTAAACGCTCTTATCGTCATAAATCGCAAAAAAATACGTATGTCGGGTAAGTCCGGCATAGATCGAAACTCAGGGGTAAAAAACAATTAAATCAAATTAAAAAATCGTTTTTTTTTTGTATATCAGTTTTATTAAAAGGAATCGCCTTCTTTAGGTCTACCATTTAAGAGATCAAAAACCAACTTACTTAATCGAAGTAGGTACTAAAATACACCTTCTTCTATATTCATATTATAATTGGTTTTTTTTCAGCGCTAGTGCTAATAAATTCGTCGACAGTATAAAATAGAATATTATAATAGCATAAATGTATGAGTCAAAGACAAATAATAAAATAACACGGCAATTGAAATGAAATATTGATTATCGATTTTAAGAGTAGACCTTAAGAGGTTTTAAGAGAGACTCACTACGCAGGAAGCTTAAATATACGAATCATATGTATAAGGATTAATTTTATAAAATTTGCTTAGGCTTAAAAGGTTTATTACATCTGGAAACGACGAAGACCGGCACATGCCGATCTTTCCCTCCAAGAACTAGACGGACTTCTCCACTATTGCAATTTGAGGATTGGTTTTTTTCACTAGATGTAACTTCGTAAAAAAATTGTTTTATTCTATTCTAATATAATATTTAGATAATGATGTTGATAATTAATTAAATTAGCTACACAAACCTTGATAAATATGATGAAAAACCACTTAAAATATTTTTTTGCCAACGTGTTGCTAGGTCGTGTTGCAAGTTGATAGCCCGTCTAAATTTTATACGTATTTTTTTTCTCTTTGTGTTATAAATAGCGCCATCTATGTCAATTTATTGAAATTAAAACAGTTTAAAGTGTTTGTACGCTGGGTTGTATTTGCTGTAGTTATTCAGAATTCGTTGTATTTCTTACTGTACGGTCCTACCCTCCAGACGGTCTTCGCCGAGTTGACCTTAATCTTTTACTCTTCTGATAATAGAAAAAAAATATTTTAATAATCAATAAGGTCATTAAGAATTTAATATCAAGCTCAATTACATAGGACTGCATATTAAATCTTATTGAATAAAATAATTGTATGTTACCTAAAATGTATTCCTCAGTTTCAGTTGATTGTGCTTCGGCAGTATCAGTAGGCTCTTGTAAAAGTATAGGTATCATAAATTTTAGTAGAAGAAAGAACCGTATTCCCCTCAAACCAATTGAAATCGTAATGAACATCAATTAAGTTCCAACCGTTATTTTCAGGGGTAAGGATTGTTGGTTCCTTTAAATGATAATTTCGCTATATATTTGTAATCATTATGCATTTCGCGTTGGCACGGATATAGATTTGATGAATCATAACTTCTTAGTTTTTTCATGAATATTTTAGAATAACTTGTGTTATATATGTAGCAAAGAACTTTTCATAACGCGCATCATTTAATTTTGAACATTTCGAACCGTACATTTGGCATCTGGGGGCACAGCCGCACGGCCGTACCATCTTTTTCTCGAAGCAGTTCAGGCCATTTTCGAACCCCTAAAACTTCGTTATGGATAAAGCTAGAAGCCTGAATTTTCAGTCACCAAGCAGGCATTGTATGTATATTTCAAATTTCAATCAATTTGAACCAGTAGTTTAAGAATTATAACTAGTCAAAGTTTCTTAATTTCGTCACTCACTGACCGATCATCAAAACTCTAAGGCACTTCTAGCAGACATAGAAACTTCAAATGTAGAACACAGTTAGGGTTTAGTGTATAAATCAAGGAAAACCTAAAATATTTTGCAATTTCAGTCCAGTTTTCTAGATACACTAACTGCATAATTAACTTTGTAATCCCATATAAATGTAAAGCATTACAAAATTACATTTGCAGTTAACGAATCAGTGTACCTGTATTATGTATAATATAATGCCCCCAGATGGAATAATAGGTGTAGATAGGTACCTAGATATTATTATGTTCAAAGAAATGAAAAAGCAAAAATGGGACATGTCTTATGAAGTTGTACCAAAATCCCGCAAAATAAGGTGCGTTGGGGTAAGATCGTATATGGGGGAAGACCGTTTTTGTTAAATATATTCTGAATTAGTAGTTATTTTTATAATTTGGCAACAAAGCCTGAGACGCCTTTTCGTATTGCCCCACGTCCCAGTTCGTGTTGGTCGTTCCGACGCATCAGGTGTGAGTTATGCACGAGAAACAGAAAGTGTCGACTTTTAGGATAATTTACGAAATCCGGATTTACCCCAAACAACATTTTGCTTGCTTTTTTGGTGAGTATTAACTATTTTTTCAAATATTAAATTTTTGAGTTATCAGGATACGTGGTGTCTTTTAATACATCTGTTTAAAATAAGCTAAATGTGATTATAGGCTGAGTTCCGGACTTTCCCCAAGCAGATATTAATAGGTGAAGTTCGGACTAAATCTGAAAATTCTAAAACTGAAGTGAAAATGCATGAGGTTGTAAAACTTTATTTTAATCCGAACTTTAACACCCGATATTTCATGGTGTTGCAATCTATCGCTATGTAGCTGATCTTGTTGATAAACAAAATTTCTCATGAAGTTAGTGCTTTGTTTTATTTTTTTACGTGAATTCATTTGTATTTTATTACCTTTAATTATGTTTTCTTAAAATATTATTGTTAATAGATTTTTAAGATGCCTTTTACGGTCCGAACATAAAATGTAATGTGTATAATTATCTATCTTTAACTAAGCATTTTCTTTGTAGGGTCATAATGCCGCGTCAGTACGAGAGAAAGTCACTGCGGGCAACATTCTATTCGCAGGAGGATTTAATATCGGCAGTAGAACGAATAAAAAGCGGAGAATAGCATAAATAAGAAGTTTAATAAATTTTTGATTAGCTGAACAATTGTAAGGTTTTATTTATTGATCCAACACATAAAAGTGTAACCTATCCAATCTTAAATATGCTAATAGATAAATAATTTTGACTGAAAGAAAAGCTTATCAGGATCAGGAACACGGAAGTTTGAGAGCCATGAAAATTTGAGATTTGGTCTAGTGGGGTAAGGTCGGACGTCCAAAACAAAAAAAAAATACTTTTGTTATAATACTACTTTTTTTTACAATATATAAAAATTTCCAAAGAAAATCTTGTAGGACATATAAGAACAGATATTTTCGTTCTATGAAATCTGTGTTTTAAGGCACAATGGCGATTTTAGAAGGTAGTCCGATCTTTACCCATGAACGTCCGATTTTTCCCAAGGTTTTAAAATTTTATTCATATTTTAAACACCCGATAAATAGTAGGTGCTTCATTTATAACAACATTAAACACATTCTGTCTATAGGTTATTTATTAACAATGAATTTTCACTATAATTCATTGTGCTAACTATTGTAACTTTCGCACAAAATAAAGTTTGCCAACATCTTCCAAATACAACTAAAAACCGTCCGAACATACCCCAACGCACCTTACTGAGTAGACTAAATTGCCCGAAATTGTTGGTATTCAAGAAGTAAAAGGTGTTGGAAGGGCAAAAAAGGAGGATTAACTACAAAAAGAAATGAGATGCAATCAAAAACATAACTTGTAAAAAAACCAAGTCTCGCAACTCAGTTCTACCGTAAAAATTTGTGAGAACCATGTAATGCCAAGTCGGTTAATTTATTCAGTCACTACTTAAGGGTCCTTCTGTCTTAAGTTATTACGTAATTAGCTAACCTAACAACATTCTTATTGATTTATTAAGATATTTTTTTGCTATTATCAGAAGAGTAAAAGATTATCGAAGAGTCAGATGATGATGAAAACAGTAGTAGGTAGTGAAGTGTCGGATAATGATGAAGAAAATTAATGTAAAAACTAATGTAGATTACATTAAAACCAATAAAATATAATGTATTTATCATTTTTATTTTTATTTCATGTCACTCGCACTTTATAGGCGTTCACGTAACACCTCTTACTCGCACGCCCTTAGCAGCTTTTCGCTCGCCTGTCAAGGTCTTATGCTATTCAAAATCGCCTGTCATTGTACATATTTATTCTAAAACGTTTACTCAAAAACATATCCAAGTTTGAATTATACAGGAGAAAGTTTTTTTTCTTTATATATTTTACAATTTAAAAAATAAAGGGGCTGATGACGTGCAGGGTTGACGCCTGGCAGGTCATGGCTATTGCCCTTAGCATGCTATAAATCATAAGTGTACAAATTTCTAGCCTTACAGGAAGACCGTTACTCGGAGGGTTCACTAGCTCTCCAGCTATTAACCGATTTGGCTAAAATGGAATGGAGATAGCCTATACCCTGGATTAACACGTAGGCTATATTTTATCCCGGAAAAGTTCAGGGTTTCCGCGGGGTTTGTAAAAAAATCGATTCTACGCGCGCGAATCAACGAGCATCAACTAATATCTAATTAATTAATTAAAAATTTCATTTCGAAACCACTATACCGCGGGCAAAAGCTAGTTTAAATATAAAACGGTACATTGCAAAGCTAATGCGCGCACGCGTATGCGCATGCGCATTGCGAACGCCGAACAGAGTTTGACTTGATTTTGTTTTTAACAGGATTCGACAGGAATTGACAGGATTTTAGCGATTATACGTTAGTTCCTTTCATGTTCCCGCGAAATACAAATTCGCATGCGTTATTTGTTTTTACGCTTCTTTACATCGTTTAAAATTAATCGTTTTTATTAAAAATAAAATACGACGTGAAACATAACGATTTTAAAGAAACATAACGAATTTAAAGAAACAGTTTCTTTCTTTCTATTTCAAGTAATTTATATAAAAAAATTATTAACACGCCCGAAACATCATTAAAATTATTGTTTGAAAAATCTGCCTTACATAATGTATTGCATGTATGCATGCAGTATGCGATTTTAATTTTATATTCTGAAACACTAAGATTACGAACATTATAACATAATATTATGGATTCAGTACTGCAATTTAGTAAAAAAGATCATTTAAAATTTTGTTATGAAAATTCGTCAATGGTACATGGTACATAAACGATACTGTACCTCCCAGGTGTTGTCTATTGAGATGAGACTCAAGAGTCACGACAGTTCCAATAGGTAAAGTTGTCACAGACAATTTGTGATCATAAAACTGAGAGGACCCTGTTTGCCCATACTTATACCCTTGTTTCAGCATGGTTTAATATTTTTCCCTATTTTTTGTCTAGTTTACCCCAACCGACCACCGTAAACGTGTTCAGCGGTGCGCCGTTAGGCATCTTCACAGCAAAGAGTGAGAATTATGGCACTAAATTGGACGTGTGGGACAAACTAGAACAGCGCGAACTGATGCTGGCAACACTGCAGCCGCCTACCAACTACTTCCAGAAGATGGTCTTGTGGACCGAGCAAGGCAAGGTTTGGAAATTCCCCATCAATAATGAACAAGGTGAGTTCGACATTATTAATGTCTGAAGCTGGTAACTCCAGATCTCTTCAATTTAGGGAGACTCTGGCCCTTGCTCCTTGCCTTCAGTGGGCGGCTAAGTTGAAGCCTATGAACTGATTTACATGGAGCCCTACTAGTTTTTCTAGGTTAGTTGTAATATATTATTATATACTTGTGTATTTTTTAAAGTATTACTTTTATATTGCAGGAATGGAGGACGAAAATAATGTACATTTTTCGGAACATATTTTCCTAGACGCCCATTTAGAGGGTTGGTGTCCGACTAAAGGGCCCATCAGACATTTCATGGAACTAGTGTGCACGGGCCTTTCGAAAAACGCTTTCTATACAGTAAAAGAGAAACGAGACCATATTTTGTGGTATAAAGAGTACTTTGAATCTAAAAAGGATTTACTTTCTGAAGTAGGAGCGTGGGAATTGAAACCTTCAAGTGTTGAAAAACCCGCATCAGTATAATTAAGATAATGTTGTAAATTTTTACCTAATTATAGTATGTTAGCTTGATTTCGCCTTTTTTTTATGGTCACTAAGCCGCGCCATTAAAGAAACGAATCTAAAATGGCGGAAATTATCATTTCCCCTCACCCCCACGCTAAAGACAGGAATAACTTGCGAGTGAGTGGAATGATAATTTCCGCCATTTTAGATTCGTTTCTTTAATGGCGCGGTTTATATATACTTAAAGCAAGAGATTTAATCAATTTATTTAAAAATTTTGAATCATGCGTTATTACCACAGCTGTGAATGAAAATGTTTAAATAAAACAGAGTTTTATTAATTCTTTTTATTGCACCTATAGAAGTACACTTCGTTGCTAACGATCGATGTGTCAACCATGCCTCACGCTTGATTGTGAGGCATCGTTCGAGATATATTAGGAAATTGGCTTGTACTCGTCATATCACGCCTCCAGAGAGAACAGATACGTAATAATATGTAATACAAACATTAAAATTACCTTATAACAATTAGATGGTGGAGAACAGTGCTCACCTCACCGGTTCTAAAGAGTACCCAAACAACTGTTCGTACCTTTCAAAACAAGGAACTCATTACATCTAAGTACATTATTCTTACATTAATCGTCGTATACTTTAAAAGCCTCCAAAAGTATCCAAATAAAGAAAAAGTAAAAAATAAACATACTTAAAAATCATCTTAATTTGTACAAGCTATGTAGCTGAATATGTAGGTATGTACATTTCAGGTTTAACAATATTACGTATCTGGAACAAATTTTAATTAAAGACTATTCCCATGGACGTGGTTTGTGTATATAAAATAGCAACATAGATTACGCACACGTAATCATTTTCTATAAATGACTGCAACACTTAATAAGAGGAACTGTAACAAATGCGTTTCGTAAGATAATATACAGAGTAGTTTGTGCTATGAGTACATATTGTGCGATGTAATAAAGTAAAATGATCAGTCCTTATTTCCAAGAAAATATAAAATGGAATGATTCCTGCACCTAACGGATAAAAGGCGAATATATTGTCAACAAATACCAAATTTACCTAACAATATTACTACATGGAATGTAGATAACTGTAACAAGATGAGAGGAAGACAATTTAGGAAGCAATTTTTACGACAAAAATTAATCGGCGCGCCTTAAATATTACTCTAGCTAATTATATTTATTACCGGGATAGTACAAATGTCAAATTCCAACAACTAAATACTTTTTTTATAATAACAATCAAGGTTAGGGTTTCCAGAGAGCATATAAATGTTATGAATATAATTCTGAAACAGATCTGTAGTTGTTAATTTAAGACTATATTTTGTAACAAGCATTGAGATGCAAAAAAAACGACCATCACATCGCACGTAACAAAAGACAGTGCATAATTTAGTCAGTTTAAACACAAAGTGGCATATATTACACCAAACTAATACATTTTGTGTATTATTTATGTAATCCTACCAAGATTTAATAACAAACAAGTTCTCGTGTGATATTTCTTTGTGAACTACTCGACATTCCACACTTCCTTTGTATCCCTGTTCTATGATAAAGTGAGTTGGACAAGCCAATTGGCGATGTCATTGATATTAAAATTACAAGACACTGTTATTTCAGATCCGATAAATATAAAATATGTTTCCTCATAATTTTTATAAATAAACTAAAATTGGAAACTTGTCGAGTTTGCAAATCTAAACTCTTGTTTTTTAATTCCACAAAGCAAATTGACATTTCCAGTATTGTAAGTTTTTATTGTTTTCTAAATAGCGATGTGCCACAATCGCTAAAACGTAATCAATATTTTCCGATTTTTATGTTAAAAACTAATATCGAGGTAATTAAAATTAAAACGCAACTTAATTCATATGCCCCGACTCATTCAAATAATTCAAATAAAATCGTATCGCTACCAATTTCTATCAAGTATACATTTTTCGACTAATTTAGTAGAAATATTTATCGGAAAAGTCCGCCATCCTAGGTGTCTTTCTTTACGTTACGTATCGTCTATTGAACTTTGTGAATAATTTAATCCATCAGTAACCTTAAAATTTAATTAAATTAAATTAAAAAATTTAATACAATAAAATTTACCGGTTAAACAAAAAAATATCTTACAAATTCATGTTACCGGAATCATGAAAACATCACTAGCAAAAAAACAAGTAACATTATTTTTGCATTTGACATTAGCGTGTGTCAATTCACTTTGCAGAATTAAAAACAGAGTTTAACTTACAATTTGTAATTACATAATATTTGAGCGAGAACTAAACATGTACGTGAGACACATAGGTATATAGTTTACTCATTTGAAATCATGATATCAATGGCAGTCCTATTTTAAAACTACGCACCCAATAACTAAAAATCTGAATGGACATAATAACATTTTCACTACTTCCTACATATTTATGTACGCAATTATCTCCATAAATTTTAAAAAAGTGCGCGATATGTTACAACAAAACCTGACAAAAAAACTATGGCATCTTTAAAACTAACATACAATATTGTGATATACGTATTCAAAAATTTGAGCTTTGTAAGAAACTGTTAAACCTACTCATATTATTGCTTCACAAAAGATTTAATATCCGTAGATACCTTATCATATTATCATAGTACCAAATAATATACACTGCTTACAATCTTTACGAGTAAATTGCATTAAGAGTTAAAAATGGAATAGATTAGGAGTAAGTTGAATCTAGTTTCAACAATAAGTGATATATTGTCATAGTAGTGAAGTTCCTCGCAAATTGACATCGCTCCAGTGGACGGTAGTGTGGCGGCGGCGGCGCAGCGCTTACATCACCTGGGAACAACCACCAACGTTTAATAATAATAATAATCTAACGCCCTAACAGTTACTTAAATCACTCCTTAGTACAGAATTTGTATGGTGATTCTTTGCGCGATTAAAGTAACCGTTAGTGAGTTGGGGCGAAACGAAGGCTTCACATTAACTCACTTATCTTTCATAATCATCCCTCACAAAATTCATCCTTTTCTTTGGCTATCCTCGTCCCTTTCATCCATCCACATTGATATCCATCACTCAACTCGTTACATTGGTTTCTTCTCGTCTGATCACATACCCATACCAAGACATTCGGATCCCTTTCAACTTTTACTCATACCTCGCAGTACCAGTATTATTACCAATTCCTCGTGTCGTCAATACAAATAAGACATTACTAATAGGCCAACAATTCGAAGACAAACATTCATTTTTAACATAAATGTCTCGAAATCGAATCCGGGACCCGCTCTCGTGGGCCAGGCAGCGTAACTAGGCTACGAAGCCAAGATTTTTTTGAGGCAAATATGTCAAAAAAGGCTAAAGCAGTAGCAGAGCACCCGGGCGCGATCTGTTCAACAAGCTTGAAGGGCGAAGGGATGTTGACACTAATTATAAATTAATATAAATTTATGTCTAAAATATTAGTGGTAACATTTAAAGGCCTATAATATTATTTTATTGAAATCAATCACAATAAATTAAATATCATTAATTTAAAATGTAAAAAATTGTACTCACTGTCACGTGACCTCAAACGCCATTTTGAGAATATGAAGTGATTGGAACTTATATGGAAATTCAACGAATTTATATGGAAATTCAACAAACTTAGTAGACAGATAGTATTGAACATAGTTTAGTGACGTCACGTGACGTTTTTGGTGGGAAATTTGATAATGATTTTTATTTAAGTACCAATTTTTGTTTTTAAATTGAAGATTATTATTTTTATAATATTTTTTTCGTGAATATTGAGGTTCTATCTATAAAATAAAATTGAATCCTAAAATTAGTCAACATCCCTATTGTATGGTGTGGTGTGTGGTAGGTGATGGTGTTACCTGCAGGATCTGGCTGGCCTCGAAGGCGGTGCCGGGCAGCAGCACGATGGGCGCGGCCACACGGCCCGCCTCCACGCACACCATGTTGGGGAACTCGTCGTCGCCGAAGTCGGGGATCTCCTTCGCGTACTCCGCCCACGGGTTCCAGATCACTGCGACCAATCAATATCACTTCAATATAATAATAACAATAATAACGCTACATACACAAACATAGCCACACATATACAAAGATAACTACACACACCCAGACTGAGAACAAAATTCAAACGCATCACTCAAATTTCTGTATCGCTGGGAGTCGAATCCAGGACCCTTGGAACGACGGTCCGGTAGGGTAACTATTGCGCAACATGGGTCGTCAGATTAATAATATAATAATCCAGCTCGCAGCAATAGAGAGCTGCATATTGTGTTTTAGCCGCCCCGGCTTACAATACAATCACTGATCAATTCAAGGCACTGATCCCGATGGCATGCCGGCATACAAGGATGTCGTAAGAGGCGACTGAAACCCACCCGCTTCGTGGTATGTATTTTACATAAGATTTATATTAATATCTTACCAATATTATTTTGAAATCATTTATATTGATACAGCTTTTATCACTTTTATCAGCTTGAGTCCACCACCAGACTCTTCGAGTGAGTTGCGAGATTTTTGATGTGAATTGCCGACAAACGAGAAGACGGACCATTCGCTTTCCTTCGCCCAGGCATGAAAGGAATCACCGATGCTTTGCCGGCCAAGAAATAAAAAATGTACTGGATCCCAAGTCTATTAAAAACATAGAGATAACGTGAACATACCGGTATCAGGGAAGTTGTATTTCTGTATCCTCATCTTGCGGCCGCTGACCACGTTGGTGATGATGTGCTCCTGCATGGTGTTCTGGTAGATGCGGTCCGTCCACTCGTTGATGGTCACCACCTCGCGCGTCTCCTGGTACACCGCGCCCTCTCGTGTCTGGGGAATGTAATAATACAATTTAAAATTAAATTTAAATACATTTGCCAGCATTCTTAACGCCCATTGCAGTTCACCGTCCCTTTCATTGCAATACAAAAGTGTGAAAGAGAGGACGCTACATGAATCTCCTTGGATAGATAGTTACAGGAATAACGTTCACGTGAAACGCTACCTTCAAAATGCAAGGAAATGACACTAAGCCGCATTTAAAGTCGTTACATTTTGAAGGTAGCGGTTGGCGTGAACGCTGTAAAGATTTTTGTCTAGAGGAGGAGGGGGTAATTAAATGCAGCTGAATAAGACTGCAATGGTACCTTTGGCATCTATATGGGTTGATGTTAACAACCATTACGGGGGGGATGGTAAAACATCCTCATGGCTCTATCAAGGGTTAAGCTGTTAACAAACTGTATATAGCATTCCATATTATTATATATAGTATTCCATATTACTTGTCAATGTGTTTATTATTTCACTTCGCTTTTTGCGCATTATTATTGTATCTAGCTTTACGTTATAAGTAACATGTGGATAACTGTAACTGGCATACGTTAAGTAAGTTTGTAAATTGTATAGTAATTAACGCTGTTGTTATCCTGAATAAAATAAAATAAAAATTAAGCCTGGGCTAAACCATGAATGGTAAAACATCATCCTGGTTCACCTTAAGGGCTAGTCCTCCCGGCTCACCTTATCAATGAACATGCATCCATGCATGCCGGTGATCTGGCAGCGGCGCACGTCGGGCACCTTGAAGTAGGTGTGCAGCAGCAGCTGGCAGCTGAACGTCAGCTCCTTGCTCGGGTTGTACACGCCGATGTTAAAGTGTAGCTCCTTTTCGCGCAGGATCAGCCGGTACGTCAGTCTAAATCTGTACGGTGCGAACATTGGGGCGTTATACACTTATATACTTACGTACATTATCAAAAATGATCGGTAAATCGCCTCACATGAATGTTCCTCAATGAATCCAATCATCAGAACTGAGTTTTGATAATAATGGGACCTGCAATTAGGTACCTTTCAAATGAAAAAAGAATTATCGAAATCGATTGACGGATTTCTGAGGTAATTGAATTGGGAACAGAAAAAACACCCAAAAATACCACATACTGGTTCCAAATATCTTATATTGCGTTTGGAAAAATTGTAAAGACAACTCATTCTGGATAATACACAGAAATGTGCAGTCCCGGATCCACGATTTTTTCGAACCGGGGCAGAAACTTGATGGTGGCGCCCCTCTCTCCAGCGTTTGAGATAAATTACTTAAAAATCTCACAAATATATTATAATAATTGGCATTTTTCGTGAACGGGACAATAAGAACCCTTTAATTTTGTATGCTAGGCCCTTTGTGGAGCAAGTTTTTTATTTTTAATCATACTATAGGATTATGATTTTGGCGCCCCGGGAAACTGCCGCCCAGGGCGAGTGCCCCGGTTTGCCCCCCCTTAGATCCGGGGCTGGAAATGTGTATAATATAATAAAATTAATAATACATATATCGTATTTCATGTTCCCCGGAAACACATAAATTTCCCAGAATAGAAAGAAAGAAACATACGTATGAACCATAAAAACCTATTACCTATCTCCTAATGTACCTTACATTACCTTACAATTACATCAAGATACATTTTGTGCGTAACACAAAAAATAAATTCGATGACAATACTTGCAAGAAATGTTCTAATTCAATCCATCAGTTTTGTACAATTACTTATCACCGGTAGAGTAAGTACTTAACTGAGTACAGAAATTGTAGTATCCCTTATCACCGGAATACCTGCGGTATGCCTCCAACAGATCTCGATAAATCATTTGTTAAGTAACGGTTTACTGCTTTGTAAAGAGCTAATGTAGACAATTTTTAAAACTCACAAGAAACATACACAACACTAGCAATAATACTAATGAATGTGCCATGACGAGTGTCAATAAAGTCTACTAAGCCACAACAAATCAACCACTGTGAATTTTAAAGCGTTTCCTCCTAGTTATTCAATGGACAATTATGTCGATGAGCCTGACAATAAAAGGGCAATTAACTTTTTGTGCACATCATTGACGAGACAAGTGATACGAGTTCCTGGCCAAAATACCCCAGCCGGGTACTTTGCATTTATCGACTTCATTTTCATTTAAAATTAGCAATTAGTGGCATTTGGGTAAACTCGAAGTAGGATGCTTAAGATCCAGTCAGTATTACAATGGAGAGCTAGGAAAGTACTTAATACTTTTATTTACTTTTGTGTACCTATTCGGCCAGTTCCATGAGCGGACTGAACGGACAGTGTAACAACTCCATAGACATTTCACTTTCTTTCTTTTTCTTCTCTCTTTCTTGTCGGCAACGCATCAGTTATGCCTTTGGTGTTGCTGATATCCATGTGCGACGATAGCCACTTACCATCAGGTGGATCGTCAGCTCGTTTGCCGGCTATTTTCATCAAAAAAAGACCTTCCTGGCAACCCGAATCGAATACAAAACATCCCACACAAAACTTAAGGTTGTACAAACTAATCACAAGTCCCGACCGTATCGTCCATAGTTCTGCAAAACCAAGCAATAGTCACTCACTGGAAATGCCACATGGACCGTGTGAAGTCATCGTCCATGAGGCTGAAGACGGCCTCCACGTCCCCGCTGGGCAGCCGCTCGGGCATCTTCTCCACGTGCCAGCGCGCCACCCGTGCGAACCCGTGCTGCGGTCCGAATGCCCATTGCCCGAACTGAGCTGCGAATTGTACACGGTATTTATTACTTCAGGATCCTGCATTGATAGCTAGACCCTAGCTAGAGGATCATGCAGACCGCAGCATGATATATATTTACGTACAGAGCAGAAGACCTCTTCACTATACTAATCACATGCATTAACGTCATGCTAATGAACTTTCATGCGAGCCTACATAGTACAGATAAGAGGTCTTCAGCTCTGTACGAAAATGTATGTCCTGTTGCATGATTGTCTAGGAACCGCATAAATCTTAGTCGATCTTCAGCATAGAAAAAACCCACAAAAGCCTGTCCCCCCTGGCAGGACAGCAAATCTGTGTCTTCCAATAATTTTTTATAATTAATTAATTATATATATTTTTTTAACTTTAGAAATAAATTATTCACTTGCTTTGGTTGAGGTAATCATTGTTAGGAAACACGCACATCTAAGAGATCTGGCATTTTCTCATAGGTGTCTGATATCTGCCATTTCGCACTTTCCGAGCATGGCAGGCTGTTAGACTATTTATTACTATCGTAGGATAATCATAACCCCATTAGCTCTATATACAACTATTATATACCTTAAATCGCCTCTTTGATCTCCAGCGCACTATTTTGCTATAGTCAGATTAATATGCAGTTAACACTGGTTATACAAATAGCCAAATAGGTAGTATTAAATAGGCAATTATCTTATTATAATACCTTTTCCATGACATTATCTATACTTATCATTATCTATATATTTTGTCTTGTGTGTTGTCCATGGCACTCACGACACAGGGAATCCTAGTGTGGGGCTATGAGTGTGCAACGTTATTTTATTTATTACGAGTAACCGCCCTCGCTTTGCTTCGGTTTTCTTTATTTTTTACACCTTGGGTTACATTATTGGAGTTTTATTAAGGATCCCTAATTTTTTTGAAAATATAATATAGCCTATGTTACTCGGGGATAGTGTAGCTTTCCAACATTGTAAGAATTTTTCAAATCGGTTTAGTAGTTTCGGAGCCTATTCAATGCAAACAATCAAATCTTTCCTCTTTATTATTAGTATAGATACCTATAGATTATTATAGCGACAATTCCAAATCGAATCCATTTATCATCAAGTGACTATCAGTATAGTAATAATGTAAATAAATCTTATCAAATGACATTGCAAAAAATATTTTATCGTTTGATTTGGAAAACATTTTTTTTATTTACACATTTGATTTGACAATATTTTTTACAAACTCAAAAAACAAATTTACATTACAAACACATCAGTATTGTAAGCGATCACCCCGGACGGAGCGAGCTTTTGGAGTCAGTCCCAGTGGACAGCGGTAATAAAAAACTTGCCAGAATTGTGATTAATTATAATCTAAAATTTCAACAAAAAAAAATCGACTTCAAATGAAGTACCATCCTTTCCAATAACAATAAAAAAAGGATCATCGAAATCGGTTGGCGTGATATTGAGTTATTCGTCCCTTTGTCGGGCACATACTTAATGCAAAAATAAATAATTAGTAAAAATAAAGACTTATATTGTTTTCTCATGGATGCCATTGTCAGATCTCGGTCAAAAAGTGGGGTCACATGACATGCACCAGCTTTCGATTAACAAAAGAATCATCAAAATCGGTTCACCCAGTCGAAAGTTCTGAGGTAACAAACATAAAAAAATACAGTCGAATTAAGAACCTCCTCCTTTTTTTAGTCTGTTAAAAATGGTATGAAGCATCCGTTTTTGTTTCAGTATTTTACTTTTTCATTAATAAGTCGGTTCACAAGTTCCTTCGACAATTAATTCATTGCGACGCCATTGGTCCTGGTGTTAAGTTATCACTTACTATCGGGTGCTGCTAGATAATCGGTTGTAAAAATTTAAAAAGTTTATCTACCCTATTACCTACCTCTATTTGATATGTCACATGACATGATATATTTTTAAAATTTTATAGATCCCTGAAACAATTTGATGATTGAGGTACACTTTTCTATGTTCCCTATGTTAAAACTCTATAGAAGCTTTACCAAAATGCAAATATTCTCCCACTCCAAAAGAGTGTGACAACGAAGTGAATCACAAATATATCGCACCTACAGTGGAAAAAAGGCATAAGATGAAAATTCCAATTTTACAGGAGAGCAAAAAAACTGTTGAAATATCAGTAAGTAGTCAAAGGAATTTACTTTATGATTTCTTGCATAAAACCGTCAAGATTAATGATAAAAATTTGAAAAATAATTGAGCATATGCATCTTTTGTCCCTCTTTCCAAACATATTAATAACAAAAATTGAAAGTAAAACGACTTATGCTTTTTTTTCCACTGAGGGTGCGATTTTTTAAACGTACTGTAACCCTAAAAATATTAAAAACGTATACTTACGAAACACAAACGGTATTCCTCCTCGTATCGCCCGTTTCCCATCGAATACGGCTTGTTTACTGTAAAAAAAAACACAGAAATATTAATATAATACATAAAAATCTCGTGTCACGGTGTTTGTGGTCGAACTCGACCGATTTTAATGAAATTTTTTGTGTACATTTGGTAGATATGAGAATAGGTCCTAAAGTATATTTTATACCGCCATGTGTTTAGGGTGTCCCTATACTTAATTATAATTTATATGGCAGAACAACGTTTGCATGGTCAGCTAGTGTTTTTATAATTTCACAAAATAAAATGTAAATAAACTCTCAGTCTTCAAACTTCAGAAATAAAATACTTTTCAAAATGGTAAGGTTCTCAAAGAAAATTGTTTTAAGTATTGAGAAGAGAAAAGGGGAAGTTTTGAACTTAACACAGAAAGTATCAGTAACAAACTTTTAATTGAAAAGCAATTTGTTAACGATAATGAAAAATATTTTGTTTCATGTTCTTAGAACTTTGCTTCATTAATCTTATAGGAAAATTGAACACGAAGACAGATAAATGAGATATTTATAATTATTTTACAGCAATAAGTGATAAACTTTCAACTATATTTCAAAGAATCAATATTGTATCAAAAATAGATATTTCAGTCATTTTCATAAAAAGAGATAAGAAATTATTCCACATCAAACATCCTTTAACATCAAAGTTCAAACTATTAGGTCTTCATAAACAGAGGATTCATAAAACATGGGACCAAAAATATTATAATACTATATTCAACACACTATAAACAAAAAATGTTACACATCCCAAATAACATCAGTTAAAATATTTTGTCAAGACTTTTCCCAATTAAGTTAAGTACATATTTGTAAGGTAAGTAAGAAAATATATAATAACGGAAATTATCCTGAATGTCAAAAATATAATTTTGTATTTATCAAAATATTTTTAACGTCAAAGAACACTGGGTTGGCTGGTAGAGAATGCCAATAGGCATTCAGTTCGCCCTTTGTTAAACCTAGCTTAAGGTGAATACAATAAATAATAAAAAAAAACATAAACGTGTATTTATGTACGCGCGTGAGAAGTTATACTTCTTTGGCATGAAAAAATATTCAAAAAAAATATTAAAAAAAACATTGTTCAAAATACAATATTCAAAAACAGCAATATTAAAAATAAGAATTAATTAATATTTTGAAATAATTAAATTTACGAATCTCTATAGCCAAACTATATGTGTTAAGCGCCATCTGTGATTAATTTTGTATCTACATACTTGTAAAAATACCATCTATGTTCTATTACGAGAACTATTACGATACCATACCACCTAGAACTAACTTCACGATGTAGAATTTAGGTGTCGGTGTGCGCGCGCATCGTAAAAATTCACTCTCATCATTTTTCTCCATCGCGCCAAAAGAAGTATAACTTCAATAAGTAAATAAATAATTTAAAATTGAACAAAGAATCTTTACTTTGTGCTTTGTACTTAAATCATATTATTATGGCGATGATTGCATAATAAAAGATGGCAAGCTGCCACTTATTAGAAAAGTGTCAAAATTTAGCAAAGTAGATATAGAAAATGAAGTTGTTCAAGGCTCTCACGAAGGCGCCGCATCAAATCAATAAGTGCACAAATCAAGCCACAATTCTCCAAAGTGCTGAACCGTTCAGCGGGGCCATGACCGTGCATCAGCAGCATTACCATCCAGCTCACGTTTGGAACAAGATCAATTTTAGCGGTTGCATTCCGACGCGGCCGGGGGACGCTGCAAAAAGCACCCTTATATTATAAATGCATCAGTGGTCAGGTCGCCGTCGCGACAAAAACGGAGTCGGAGCAAGTTACGTATAAATTATTTATGCCATTTTTAGCATTTCGGAGTTTGTGACGCGACTGGGCAGCGACGCCAGCCACTCGCCTCGGCCACTCGGCCAGCTCGTTGTCATTGGCAGATTGACAGTCGAACGCGCTTGCACTTGCGCTATTGGGTTAATAGAGGATGCCCCTCTGGCGACTACAACGCTCACCTCCAACGAATAAATTGACTAGTTTCAATAATTCCGGTTTTAATGATTTCTTCTTGCTATTTTACAAAAAAAAAATAGTTTCTTGCTGATAAGTAACCATTGGTAAATTGAAAATTTTCGAAACCATCTTAGTGGAAAAAATTATGAAATTAAAGAATTATGTTTTGAACTTTAAAAAATATTTCTAGTTTTAAATACGTAATAGATTTAAAACCGGACAAATACGTGTCAGACCACGCACAATGTAGGGTTCCGAAGATGTTCCGAAGTAATATAATAAGTTATCGACTATTACTCATTAACTACTTATGATAACATAGCCGTGATAGTTTTCCTTGTAAATTCATCGTGTAACTTATTTTTGAGAATTTTTTCACTTGTCGAACTCCAACCGTTTAGCCGGCAGGGGAGGAACCCTAACCAAAATTAGCACTTTAAAGAAAAATATTTCGCAAACGAACCCCTAAATCTAAAAATGATCTTAATATACCCATAATATTTTTAAAATACCTTTTCAGCGATACCCCACACTACATATATATAAAAAAATTCATCCTCACGTTATCTACCTGTAGAGGAGGTACCCTGAAAAAAATATTTTTTTCAATATTTTATTCTACGATTCTGGAGTTTTAATAAATACATATGATCCATGTCAAATTACAGCTACCTAGAACTAAGGGTCTCGGCGCAATGCCTCGGACAGACGGACGGACATGACGAAACTATAAGGGTACCGATTTTTCTTCAGAACCATAAAAATGGTCTTTCTTAAAATTTATAAGATTAAGATTAGGTATAAAAATACTAATTCGATTTTCAATTATTATTTTAAAGACCAAGGATATATTATCTTCAATTTGCAAGTAAACACTCGCTAGCTCCTTCAATCATAATGCCAAACAGACACTCATGGTAAACGGAATAATTATGCATCCCAAAGATATCAAGTTCTATCGGTAAGTAATGAAACAGAACCGATTGAGAATATTATAGTTTAAAGTTACAATTAATCGCATACAGGTTATGACAAATAATAGCTAATTCATAAACAATATCTAATAAGCAACAACCTATAATAGGATAGGTTTCCGACAAATTAATGCAAATCAATTCAAGTAATGTAAGTAATAAATAAGATAACACCTACGTAACGTACCTACATAACTATAACCATACAGCAGTTGGTTGAAGGAATTCATACATACATTACATTATTTTAGACGAAATAATATTCTCTTTACATCTCGGAACAGCTGTGCGACTGAAAAGCAGCATCCTCGTTCAATTAACAGAAACAAAATTTATAATTGACTTTGTAATAGGCTGCCATCAGCGTTGATACAAAATATGCGTTTTCATTAAAGTAGATTCTCGAAAAACAGATAAAATCTTAATGGAAATATATAGTAAACCGTTAATTCCAGTAAAAAATTACCGATACTTTACTGGCAAAACATAACGGTAGTCGGTAAGTAATGTAAATAAAGAAGTAAAACCAAACCAGATGGGGCACCGCAAGAGAAAATCGCATGAAAATTACACCTGCGATTCCCCGCTCATAAACGATAACGTACGACAAGCAGACAATTTAATAAATGCCAATTACACTACAACGTACGGCTTCTTCAAGTTTTATTGGAAAAAACACCTCTCGTGCGATTACAATGGGGCTGCGTTAATTTTACGGATTGCAACGCCCCGCGCCCTAATCCTCGCGGCGGTCCTCATTTTTGAGGCGACAATCGAATAGATTCCACGAAGCAGCGGGGACTAGATAAACTTTTAATTAGAGATTCCGGATGGAATTCCTTCATGAGCGGTCGCCGCTGGTCCGATACATTCCCGCTTCGGCATCGACTAAGTTTTTACCGCCGTGCAAACTCGTTCCATTCTGCCATTCCCTACCCTTACAGACGTCGACAATAAATATAGCTCCAAGGCTCGGTTCATATCCTTCAATAATTGTTTCAATTCTGTTTTTAGGATGACAAGTTTTTGACGAGATATGTCAGCATTTTGGACTAATTAGCAAATTAGCATGACAAATCATTTTTGAATTTAATTATGATATTTCACATTGGAACATGTTTGGGTTTGTTTAATGCTAAATGTAAATGCGATTTAAGTAAATAGAATGAAGAATATGAAATCAACGGTAATAAGTCTGATAACTTAATTATTTATTGATACATGGAATACATACGATTAATTAGGTTGTCTCTTAACGATCGATTGTGAGATAACTCGATAATCGGCGCAACCGCGCCAACTCAGTAGACTGGAATATCGCACAAAAACGCTATGGCCCAAGACAATGTCTCGCGACGGGCTCTCATATTCATTGTTCTCGACATATCGTCTTTCATAAAGTGTTCCAGTAACTCGCTCACCATATTCTCAACATTGTTGTTGGATTACCGTTCTCGTGAGATGCGTCGACGCCGCGACCCGTCTGTATTCCCCTACACCTTCCATACTCTGTTCATCACCACGCTGTCGCACGATAAGCTCCCTTATAATTACTTCGAGAGTATAATGAATAGAACCAGTTATGCCCATGAATGGTATTCCATTAATATCGGCCGAGTGCTCATGTCTATAGGGCGCTACTGAGAGAATGTAAAAAATTTAAAATATAGACGTACATAAAATTGTAATGCCAATTAATAGATTTGTTCTTTTTGATCTCATACATTTAAATATTGCTATTTAATATCCTCTAAGTGCTCCTAGTAATGAAGCTATCTTTATTGGAGCACATTATCATAATAGTGCCAATCCACATCTTTCGAGTGCATAAATACAAGTTATGCATAAAACTTAATTATGCAAATTACAGATGTAAAGTACTTTGGTTTCTCAACATAAATTTAGATGTAGTGTTGTCGGTCAAGTAAAAAAATTATCGAATTTTAATTCCTATATTCAAGCGTAAACTGAGCTTATTGTGTTCGGATACAAAATGTTTCAGTTCGCACCGTTGACGGCCTTTTTTAACGAAGTACCTACTTGAAAGCACGTACAGGTTCCAGCCGCCTCCATTTACAGACACCATACAAAATCTTCGCTGATCGACAATGATTCACTAAAATGAGCACCGGCAAAAACGCTGTTTAACATGGATTAGAACGATAAAATAATTTTGCGCACCATTACACAGTAAAGACTGATATCAAACGAAAATAGAGAACACACTGTTATTCAAATAATTCCTGTAGTCACTCTTACTCAGCCAATGAATAATCTAATTATTATAAGAGGCGTCGAAGCCAAAAAGGCTGGAGAAAAAACAATAAAACCTACTTAAGCGCTACAGAGTTAATGACTTGAAGCGTGTTACTTTGAAATATTAAGAGGAAGCCGTAAACTGGTTTGGAGAAAAAATACCAGTGAGTAAAGGCTGGTGCTACTGTGCAACGGCAAATTAAAGGTCGCATAAATGATGCGACAGTGCGACGTGCAATTAGAACTTTTAGAAGGCGTCCCAGCCGGCAAGGGATGTCATTAGTTTCCTTGGAAAAGGAAAAGGCATCAATTGACTTTAAAGCGCACTTCGCCGGACGAGTAATAGTTACTACTCACATCAATAGCCTATCCTGTGCGAGTAATCAACAGACAAGCTATTTACTTAAGTCAAATAGTTAGGAGAGTTGGCTAAACGTGACTCAAATTAATAAAACGAAAAGTAAACTCAATACCTGTTAATAATGGACCACTGATGATTTAATAACATCTTACCATAATTGCAATCGACGACGATATTTTTATCATGTTCATAAGAAATTTATTTTTAATTTATTTTTTGAATATTCATACGGAGCAAAATTGAAATCTAGCTTGCTACTGATTAAGTACTTGTAATTCAGAAATGCTAAGCTCTAAGTAATTAAGATGAACGATTTCTGTTATTTTCCTCATAGAACCACCAATACATTATGTACTACACCATATAATGTAACATTACTATTTTTTGGGTTTGAACCTCCAACGAAAAATTGCGACGTTAAGGTACCTACTATCTTAATTTGGGGGGTAATTTATTCTGGCTCGAAGTTCAAGAAAATAAACATCTATATTTGACCAACCAACCATATCTCCGAAACTACGGAAGGTAATAATATATTGACGTATGTATTTGATATCTTTTCTTCAGAAGGCCTTAAATTTTGCCATGGAACGGAAAATATAGATGACCTAACACAAACAACAAAGAAAAATTACACATTTATAGCACTGAACCGCGTAGGAATTCCCATTCAGTGATTTCATTTCTAGGGAAATTTGAAAATTATTCAGTTAAGATAAAAAAAATACATTTTCTGGTAGGTTATGATCTTCACAAATCATATTTTTAAAAATTATCATCGTAACGTAATTTAATAATACAAAGTTCTCTAGTAAACAATACTTTAATTAACTAAATTCCTCAAACAATGTTTAGGTATATTTATCAGATGATTACGTGCAACATGTAGAATTTCTGTAAAAGTGTGTGCATCCAAGTGCTGCAGTAAATTGCAAAAACGAAGATGAGACCGTCCTTACTATTCTGAATGTAAACAGAGGAGTTAACGATGGCCTACTTGATGGGATTTAAATTAAATTTTTTTACTCATGTATCGTGCTAAGGAGAGAAACATTAAGGGAAGTAAAAACGTTGTTAATAATCGAATTATTATGGAAATGTGATTTTATCTCGTAAAGGTTTGCGAACTTCGAGCCGCTTGGGCGCTTGTCAGTAATATTAGAGCGCAACTTGACATGAAAGACAATAGATTTTAATCGATTTCTGAGTATTGTTCCGACTAAAGATTTGCTTTTATAACTTGTTGATACTAATGTGTCTGACATTATAGATGTTAATTATAATCTTAAATTAAAATTTAAAAAAACACCGACAGTGTTTGTGTATACTAAACATAGCTAAGAACACTCTACTAACGGCTACATAAATCGCTCCTTAGTAAATAATCGCCATACAAATTCTGTACTAAGGAGCGATTTAAGTAACCATTAGTGACTCTGAATTGGGGCGTAAGTCACTTTCAAACAAAAATAAACTAGATCAAAATCGGTTCATCCGTTTGGGAGCTACGATGCCACAGACAGACAAACAGATACACAAACACGTCAAACTTGTAACCCCTCTTTTTTCGTCGGGGGTTAAAAATTTAAATTTTACTTTTCGGATTAAACAAAGAATATAATATCTACATCATCGACACAATAAATGATTTTGAATTACCCATCTAACATTCCAGCAAATGTTTCTTAAGCCTACTTACTTTACCTAACGATGCTATTGCTGCACGTGGAGCACCTACAAACCGTGAAGGAAATAAAAACGGATAATTAATTATATAAGTACTTAATAATAAAAATTACGGTAAACCCAACGTAGGCACCGTAGGCAGTGGAAAAATTTCCGGGGTCAAACTGATAAATGAACGTAAACAGAACGGGAAGAAGCTAACAAAGAGATTTAAAGTAAAACTTTACAACTCTTGGTAGATGAAAAAGGTGAATACAAATCGTCCGCGTCAGATAAAGTTCATAGCAAAGTTGAAGTACGAACAGACAACAATGTGCGTAACGCGGATGGAAACTGACGGCAGTGACGGCAGTTATGTCATGGTGCTTAGGAACTGGTAACCTTCGGGCGGAGCGCGGCCGATTGAAAGTGTTTTTGCCGGAACAAGCGTAGGCAGCGCACGTGCCTGGAGCGAACCGATTTCGTAAGCCCTCTAATCTACGAGTGTTACTAACGTACTTTTATGGGCTAATTTGAACAAATGGCTTATTATACTATACGGCATACTTTACATACTGTATGTGTTGCACTTAGTGCTATTTAGATGACAGGTTTTGTTGCAGATTAAAGGCTGGAATCTGATGTGATGTGTATCCCGATGAGATCTTAGTGACGTCACATATGTTTTATGAAAAGAAACCCAAATATCAATGACACAGATCACACAGATGCAAATCTTATAAAGCAATTGAACATGAATTGAACAAATCATGCACAGATTGGTTATAAAATCATATTTTCGTTTCTTAAATATGGATAAATAAATATCTTTAATAAATAAAACTTACGTTTCATACATGACGTTCATACCACGGAACGTAGTTCATGCATTTTAAATTACAGAATAAGAAAGAAGACACAATAATACAACAGACGTACATAAAATGCTTGCAAAAGTTGCAAACATCGATGAATATTGCAAATACATATTATGTTAAATAGTACATGTCTCTGTTAATATTATAATTGTCTTTATCATACAGGCCTAATATAGACAAATTAAAAGGTGAACGAAGCAAAAGCTAAAAACTTCGAGCTTGACGACTATACTTAAATCGATTGTTATCTACATTATGGTATAAATGGTATAATAGAAGATAATTGCGCTAACCAGTCCGTTAATGTCGACCCAACCCCTGTTTACCTTAAACAATGTAATCGCCTGATGCTATCGAGAGCTGATTACAGACTGGACATTATAGAGAACTAATCTAAATATTTAAGTGCTAACATGTGTAATTATCAGCGGTCTTCAATGTAACAAATTGGTAACATTCCCGCTACATTCGTGACTCCGTCTGTGATGAAGACGGATTCACGACGGAAATCTTTGCCTGTTACGGCTGTTACTAACACGCAATTTAGTAATCCGACACTTGAAAATTATCCACATCCGTTCATACATAAGCTTCAGTTAAACTTAAATCCATTCTGCTGTTTAACTCGGCTATGTTATGGATCATTATATATAGATAGATTTTTTTAAATTTGAATACCTGTATAATTTATTGTATGATACAATTATATCTCTGTGCTAAATTATTATCGAAACCGGTTTATCTTTGAAGTCATGTTGTCATAGTACCTTCAAGGAATTTTTAAGGAGTATCTATTATTTATTGAGCATACTAACAAATACGCCCACTGAGGGATATCAAAAGGAATATTTGATTAAAGAACATACACGACTGATCATCACCAGTATCACCACTGGTCTCCAGACGAAATATTGATATTATAATGTACTGTAAGTACTTGTATTGCCTATATCGTAAAGTTCACGATTTGTCTAAAGCAGCCGTGAGACGTGCCACAATATCAATCTTGTCTTGGGTATTCTTTTTTAATGGAAAGTAGCAATGTTCCAAACCAGGTCAAGGACTATCTTTCCATCGTATTTCATCAAAATGCATTCAGCCGTTAAATACTCATTGTGTAACTGAAACATTTTTGCAAGTTCTATGTCTTATGTCAATTATCATTGATGTCAATTATGAAAACTAATAGATAAAAGTGAACCCTGTAAAGAAAATTTGATATTACATATTTCATTCTAATTATGATGATGACTTTGATATTGTCTATAATAACTAATAGTATTAGTTGCTAATATATCTATCGGCAAGACCAATATCTATCTATCTATCTAGAGAACATTCACCATCACTGACACACGTGATAAACGACAAACCCATATCTGTGTTAGTATCAAATAAACACTCCCCTACCTATATTGTGGTATAATTCGTATATACCAAATCCCTGTACCCGAAGTAGCAGAGTATAGAAAGTGTCGACAGAGACAAACTGAGCAAGAAGCTTACAAGTGTCGAGCGGTCGTTTCGGGTCCGGTCAGAGCTGTGGCGCGGCGAGGCAGGAGGCAGGAGGCAGGCGGACTCGGGCTCCGCAGATGCTCCGGACAGTCGATTAATGAGCGCCGCCCCCTGCCTCCGGGCTCCGACCGGCCGCCGACGATTTACTAAACCCCCCCGCCGTAGATAAGCCGATTGTGAAACCGCTGGGACAAATGCAACCTCGTATTCTCTGATGCTAATTTTCGCACAATCTCTGAGTTTTGTTTGTTTATATTCTCAAGTAATCCTTACGTTTTGTTTTAATAGGTTGATTAATATCTTAGTCAATTTGTTATTTTTATACTGGACTTAACCTATTAGGCAATAACATTGTTAAGACGGTAAAATTAATAAATATAATTTCTGTGCAATATAATGACTTAGTATTCGGATGGTTTAGTGTTGCTTAACAATGCCATCTACTGAAGTAGCTTTAGTGTTGCTACTCACCAATAGATGTCAGGAAGAGTCTGATGTAGCAGTTTTCATTGCCTGAAAACACGGATAAAATGACATTTTCTAAAAATGAATCCTAGCTAGATTGATTTATCGCGCCCTATACCCCCTTCATAGTCCCCCTTCAAGTCATTTCCTTCAAAAAATATTGTACATACAAAAATTGCTCGTTTAAAGGTATTAGATTATTGTTTAATTTCGACGAATATCTGAATGAAGCCTCGACTCAAATGGGAGTAATTGGAGCGTTAAGAAGATCAGAAAGGAAGAAACTCACGTCCCAGCGTATAATAATATACAATAGGCAAGAAGCTACTACTCATATTAGTAGTTGACTAAAAACGAAAATGAGAATATAAAAAATAAATCAACTTTGATCAGAGTGTAGTGTAGAAACTATTGAAATAGCATCTAATATTTATCTATACTCTACAGATTAGAATTTGCTTCTTCTTTATTAGGTTTTCTTCTAGATCTATAACAGAATACAACATACCAAACCAAACAGATACCTAACAAAATAAGAAAAAAAAATTATGACCTTGCAATAAAAGATTCAGTTCAAAACAGAAAATGAATAATTAGAATATAATTTGCGATGTACTGGAAGATACAAAGAGCCGAGGACTATAATTAAATACTCTAAAACGTAACAAGTTCTGGCATTATCATTACTTAAACATTACCTTAATTCGTGTTAAAAAAAATAAAAAAACTACACCGCATAATGCTCACTCAGGTCGTAAGTTCAAGTGATGAATACGGGGATTTTTCCACAGATTATAAACGAATGCTTTAAACTAATAGCCAATAATAACCACAGTTCTATTATATAAAGATTTATATTAAATTAATTTCTGTCGTGTAAGTTGAATTATGTGCCATTGTTCGTCTTGCCTTTAACCAATTCAAGATAAGTATAAACGTTTCGTATCTGATTAGGATGATGCATTTTTATTTTTGTTTCTAAGTAGAGAAACTCAGCTTGGCAAAAACTTCTGACACTTGGGTCGGTCATTGACCTTCCCACCAATCTGCACCAGCAACATGGACCATAGTAGAATATAGAGTACAAAGAGAAACCCGCGCCCTACAGTCAGATACTAATGGTTTGATTGAGAGGTGAAACTAGAGCTGCCATAACCTAAATTGCCTTCGGTAGACGAAAACACAACTTTAAGAATCCCGAACATTTGAACTAAATTTAGATTTTTTCCTGGACACCTAAGTAAAGCTCTATTTCATGAATTATTTCAATTTATAGCGATTGTTCTAACAGAAGAAGCACCCACGATGACCACCTAACACATAATCTAGGATAAACTATATAAACAAAACTTTATACTCATCCTTAGTAAACGGAAACCAATGTAGCTTCTCCAATCAAAATTCATTTCAAGTATGAAAATAATTCGAATACCAAAATTGGCCAAAACCCGCACGAGAACACGTCACTATTTGTATCAGCTGCTCGCTAATGCTATTCGATAGATCATACACGATGCGATACGACCATGTAAGGCCGCCGGCGCACGAGACACATTCTGGTGATGTCATGCGTCATGATCAAGACAGGAGATGAATCGTGTACCAGCCCATACAATTGGTTTCTCTAACGTATGACTTACGCACGCTAACATGGACCACATAAATCATACGTTAGACGCTATAATCGCTTGATCGCGATCGCGCTTGAAAACGTTCATTACCTCCTAGCCCACCGATCCTATATAATTACACGCCTAAACAAAATGAGTCTCAGCTATCACGAACTGACGAAAATTATAATCACCACACAATCTGGGCGTAGGTTGATAATATGTTAAGAAAATGGTCTACGGATTTATGCATAATATACTGAGACAATGATTTACAATAGTGCCAGTTGAGAAAATAAAAATTTTCATTATCTCAGGAGTACCATAAATATGGAAAATAGCTAAAATTATTCTAGAGATGGAAATTTGTACTGTACAAAGTGGATTGGTGGGCCCCACAACACAAACCCTAAAACGGGCACGTAAATGAAATACTAGCGACTTACCTATGCGCTCCAGCTATAATATGTATGCTGAAGGAGTCAGTCGTCAGTCTGTACAGTCAAGGGATTTGGGATCTCCAAGGGGTGGAAACTAATATACTACAATCATAAAAAGTGTGTTCCGTCGTGTGAGCTCCGATTCAACGCACACAGTAAGCGCTAGGCAGGACCTTTGTCGTCGCTGCAACCGAGTCTACCGTCTCCACTCAGGTAAATTCTAGTATTTTCCACCACGATTACTTGTAAAAACCACGAAACTATGTAAGGGATTCAGAAGGCTCAGGACCTAGAGTGGCGCATGTTAGGGAAGGCCTATGTCCAGGCCCAGCAGTGGACCTCCAAAGGCTGATGGATGGATTCTAGAGATATCAAAAGTCAGAGCTGAAAATTAATACTCTACTCTTGATAAAACAGTTCTTATTTTTTTACCAACACAACGGAAAGAATTGGAGCCACTAGACAAGTCAGCCACTTGCATGTACCTGAGGTTTCACTTAAGATTGATTACGTTCCGAGCGTCAGTGGTATATTAAATGAATTTTCATTTGCGCGTTCATTATTCAATTCTTCAAACAAATTTAGACAAGAGTCAAAGGTCGCTCTTTTGTTACAAAAGAGTCGGAAACGTAAATTATCTAGTGTCTATTAGGTATCTAACAAAAGCATTAATTGCATTTGTTGGCGTTTATAGAAATAGACATAAATCTTGTCCGAGTTAGCAATCTTGGATGATAATAACGAACTAAATCGCTAAGCAATAACACAATGAATTTGGCGAGTGGGTGTACGGATTACTAAATAACAAATTGGCCCGCAAATCAGCTTCGATCGTAGTACGATCATTCTAATATTTCATAGCAGCCGTCTAACACTGAGCAATCGATGTGACGATTCGAGTGTCTCCGGGGTGAAAAAACACAACATGTGGACCCTGCAAGCGGTAATGGCGACACACGTGCACTGGCCAGACGTCGTGTCGCTCTCCTAATGACTTCACCCCGAAAACAGAACCTCGATTGCCTAAACTTCGAGTCAATGTTTACATTACGATTTTGTTGTAAATCGTGCGTAAAACTAGTCCCCAAATTAACTTGAGATCAGCATCTTATAATATTATCAATTTAATAATCCGGTTTACATTTAAAATTGTAACGATCATTCGTAGCAGTCTACGAATGAAGCAGAGATTTACCATTTACCACGAAGTGTAAGTGGGAGATAATGGTATGACGGTGTCGGAGCTTGACTATTCAGCGGAGTCAATGGCGTGTGACCGGCGCGGTGGCGGCTGCTGAGGTCGAGTCCCGAGCGCTAGCCGCTAGGTGACGGCGGTGACGCTGACATTCTTTAGCTACGTCGTGTTTCATTTGTGTTTTTTAAACCGCCTCCGACACCGGTTAGCCGCCGGTGCCGCTCCGACCTACAATGGAGTCGCCTACCGTAACTCGATTACCCTAACGCAGTCAGTAGCTACGTGCAAATGGTATAATTAAAGATTTTATCGTTAGAGACGTACCAAATAAGTACATTAATGACTGAAATCATCAATTTCCAGCTAATGACGCGATAAACCTGTTTCAGTCGCCGATGATCCGTGAAGTGGAGTGTGGAGTGTGGCATAATGTGAAGCTCGCACTCATCGACGCGCGTCGCCGATCGATGGGGTAATCTCGCGGTCATCCTCTCCCGGCTTTGTCTGTGCATCGGTTGTGGCATAAAATTATCTGGGCATTAGCGGGTCGGAGGGACGAGCGGGGTGTCCGGGGACCATTTGTCATCGGCGGGGGGAGGGGGAAGAAAGTGGCGGCGACTCGGGGCTGCAGACGCGACCACAAAAACAAGACGCGGAGAACAGGGGCGGACCCAGCGCCCGCTTCGGTAGCCGCCCGGAGTTCTAGTCTTAGCTAAACTATCTACATTAGATAACTTTTACGAATCACAATCTAATAAAATGTGTTTAAAAGATCTGGTCTGATTGTTGAACTCTAACACTTCAGAAATATACGTGAAGAACAAAGAGATATCTGATTGCTTTTCGATAACCCATATGTTGTAGTTAATTTATAACAAAGATAGAAATTAGAGATACTAAACTTTACCACAGCATTGCAAATGCTATTTATAGCTAATGAACACTTTATGAAGCTACTGATTCCTTAATTTTATGTTTTCATCCATGACAAAAACAATAAATGTGGGGAAACCTGCCATTAATAACAAATCTTCCTCTAAGCTAAGTTCAAGTTCCGTGAATAACTCTTGTCAAAGTGCGAATCTTGCCCCTATTCATATTCCATTAGATGATTATTCGTCTGGACAAACATAAACATATTTTACAATGCAAACCGCACCCATGCACGCTATTGTATACGTATATGTACAATATAAATATCCCAAATAATTTCGCGCCCTCGAAAATCCCGCTAAAAGGGTCAAAGGAAGGCGTCACGTTGAATCGGCCGGCAGAAGGTGATCACAAAAAGCTGTACGCCTCAACTATATTTAATATTAGACCATAAGGCGCCGTACTTTTTGCGACGAGGGTCCTCGCCACTGCGACCGGACGAGCCTTGCTTATTTAATTACATGTACTTAACCCTAGACTGATATTATATTGCTTTTTAATTCATTTGCACCAAGAGCATCACAGATAGGCCTCATTCTGACTTGCTTGACAGGTATACATTTAACTAAGGGCAAACTGTGTACTTATGTACATAAACAATGCAAAGTCTGATCAAATTAAATCATATGGAGCTTTGTGAATGCAAATGCATGCCATACGTAAAGTTTAAATGAGCTCAAACGAAATATTCACGTACTACAATATTCTTCAGTGATAGAGACGATAGTGACACTTGCCTCGCAACTAAAATTTGGATCATGATGGTCGTTAAATTTTAAAGAATTCATATTTTATTGAAGATAAAATAGCAGCTCATCTTAATCAGGCAATTAAATTAGTATTTTAAAAATAAAAAAAATCCGCCTACTTGTATCAAAAAAAGTTATCATGATACATATACCTTTTTGAAATCCTTATGATGAGCTCTTTAATTTGATGGGTACATATTCCATTATTCGATTTATTTTTATTTTTTTGATACTTCAAATAATGGCATCTCATAGCCACTATACATATTTGTTTTTTTGATGTGAAACATCTATAGGCGAGGGGTAAATATGATTTTTGGCGCGGTGAGTGGCGACGCTTCGCCGCACTATATTATTATGGTAGGGCAATATGAAAAAAAAAATATAATAACACAATGTGGGTAATCATAAATAAACTTAGTTTGATAGGCTGTAGCATACAGTAGGACAAAACTGTCATCATTTTCTGGAGACAATTAGTAATATTGTATTTTTTCATCATGCCATATTTAGTTCCTGTCATAATCTGTACTTTTATGCCTATTAGTTGTATAAAATAATTTCGATGTTTCACATCTGCCAGCCGCCCCATGACGGCTCACATCTTTTTTTTAATTTAACTTATCTAAGAACACTTGGGTTATCAAGACGAATCCAACGATATCTTAATTATATAAATTCGTTCAGCGGTTTGGAAGATATGAGGTAATAAATAATATTACATGCATACAAACGTACATACATCCAAGATACGCGCGAAAAACAACCTTTCCTGGCAGTCGGGTTAAAACTTAAAGCAATAAAAAATGATCTCGTAAAAAAATTTCACAGCAGAATTTGAAGAAAACATACGAGTGTACTGTGTTCTGTGTATATGTATGTGTAATTGTGTACCGAATGACTAAAGCATTTATGGGCTAGTAATATTTATGTGACGTCATAAACATGATAAATTAATTATGTTATAACCAGCATTAAGTAGTAAAATCGTCAGATGAGTCTTGAGTCTTGACCTTTCGGCTGACTCTTGCGTTTACCTATAAATAAGTAGCTACTCGAGTATATACCAGTGCAACTAGCGATCTGCTTGTATAATAACTGATGATAAATAAGGTCCAATAATAAATTTCATATTTTAAGAGTTCTTGATCAATTAGAGCACGCTATATCTATAAAAATGTTTAACATTTTGCATTTTGCCCACGAATAGTTTCCATTAAAAAGTGTCTCCTACTTGTTATGCTGCCATACTGTGGTCTATAGTTGTCTGTTCTCAAAATATGAATTAAGAACTTAAGTTCACCAGGGTGCAGCGGTGGTAAATGTGAGATGACAAAGTTAGGAACTGAAAACAATCTCAAGTAAATAAAACCTTGATTATTAACCACTTATAGCATTTTTTTAAAGGATAGGTAATAAATAGTTTACACTGTTTGCCTGAGAAGCTTGCAAAGCAACTTCCTTTACGACAAAATAAGCAGGTGCGTCTTCAAATGAGGCGATTCGTCTCATTCCTGAGGTATGGTGTGTGGTGTAGTAAGTACAACACGGTCATTTTATTTAAGACGAGACGATTTGTATTTGCGGAAGTAGAAATGAAAGATTTTAGATAAAATAGAAGAAAAATCTAGAGTTGTCACCAATGCGTTGCCGGTTTAGTGGAAAACGACTCCAACGACGTAAACCGGCTCTCCAAAGTTCTAAAATCTAATCGAATTATTTTCAGCCAAGCGAGTTCCTATAGCACCCTCAGTAGAAAAAAAGCATAAATCGTTTTACTTTGAATTTTAGTCATTAATATGACTGGTCTTTCCAGGACAAAAGATGCATATTATGCTCAATTTTTTTTAATTTTATCATTAATTTTGACGGTTTTATGCAAGAAATTGTAATGTAAATTCCTTTGACCACTTACTGATATTTTCAAATTTTTTTTGCTCTCCTGTAAAATTGCAATTTTCACCTTATGCCTTTTTTCTACTGAGGGTGCGCTACTAATATAATCTAAATTCTTACTACCTTGTAGGTACTATAGAGGTTAAACCGGGTAAAGTAGATCTAGTGATATTTGTTTGTGCTTCAAGATGCAGATATTATTATTTAGGAATCGAGTTACATCTCAACAGTAATAAAGCACATACTATGTTTATGCACATGACTGTACCCACTAACACACATAATATTACGGGGATCTATCAAAGTAGTGACGCACAGGCAAATTTTTCTATTTGTCTATCGTAGAACATCCCTAGCCAATGACTGTGGCACATGGAATCATTAGCGGCACTCGGTCGTTTGTTAGAGCCGCTCGGTTCGCGGCCGAGACGCGTTTTTGTCCCTGCGCCAAATTGCATCCGCACAATACGCGCCCCCAAATTGATTTCGAATTAATTGCGGCAAAATATCACCGGTACACCTACACAAAACCACCAGTGAGTGCGCCACAAAATTCATTTTAATTTATCTTGTTAGACGTGACCAGCATGTTCTTAATTTTTTAGGGTTCCGAAGTAAAATCGGAACGCTTATAGTTTCGTCATGTCCGTCCGTCCGCCTATCCGAAGCATAACGATGACACCTTTAGTGCATAATACATCTACCAATATACCGATAGGTTAAGATAGATTAGGATAAAATTTAGATAAAAGTTGCAGTCGTTCTCCGCAGAATACGCAAGAAACAGCCGTATCTAGTGAAGAAATTTTATTATATGAGAAGTAGTAATCATTCAATAGTAGGTCACCATATTTTAACCGAATCGATAGACATGGATTTTACGATTATGCATTTTTAGCAGAATTCACAGACTGGCCAAATGGGTAACATACCATGAAACCCTACCTGTTATCCGTATCACAAATGAAAGGTAAATAGGATGCTTCTGATTATTATATGAGCTGAACACTGATTGTACGCGTTTGTTACTACTACATACGAGGAAATGAAAATGACCGTCTCAAACAAACATTTCCTAAAATAATTTGACAGGAACAAAATAAAGACACGATCGTTTTGGGACTATGCTATGGAGATTTTTCCTGGGACTCTTGATATTAGCCTATAGGAATTTGCACTGGGGAGCCACTGCTTTATACGAAATCTTCTAGAGCTCAGAAGCGAAAAATTACTCGTAGTATCGGATCCAGTATTTTGTTTCCGGGGCCTTGAACTAGCTAAGGAAATTAAATTAAGCGAAAAATTAGTATCGGATCCAGTATTTTGTTTCCGGGGCCTTGAACTAGCAAAGGAAATTAAATTAACGGAGGGACGTAACAAATCGTATCATATCAGGACGTAGCAGTATCATATCGTATCATATCAGGACGTAGTAGTTAGTGAACTGGTGGAAATTAAGGACTTTCTTAGATCTTTGTTGCCACATTTTGCCACCAAAATAACCCCCCCCCCCCCCCATAAAAGCAAAACGCGAAGTTCTTCAAAAAGCTGTTTATTTGTGATTAAAATAATAGTTTGCAAGGCAGCTAGAAAAATTAAAACAATCGAATTCTAAATTAATAACAACCGTAAACTAGGAAGTGCCCGAAATTGAACTGTCCACCGCGACGTCGAGATATAAAGATATGATAACAACAGGTTGATTTCAATACAAGTCTAAGCAAGTACTTATTACTAAAAATTATTCCGTGATACCTACACGTATGTTTAGCGGAATAAGAATTGAGCAATGGTCATAAATAATGAACAAGTAGGCAGCATTGGGCCATTGTATTCACTGTACAAGTACGGTACTAGTACCCCCGTACTAGTACCCAGGGATATTGCAGCGACTCCTTTATCAGTACCCGGAGATCGGTGATGTAATTTAAATAAGACAAGTTAGCCACCTCAAATATTCGCTAGGTCCGCCCCATCTTATTGTCATTCTAAACTCGCCCAGCACTCTACACGAACCTTTTTAGATCATTATCTCAATTGTTCCATAATATCACCGTTCTTGCATTTTGAAGTACTCTGTGATGATATCAAGACTGAAACAAGAAAAGTTATGCGTATTTCTTACGTATGTATCTATAGATACGTCAATAACTTCATCTGTGACTTCATCATTTCATTTACATTGAGTAAATGCGCCAGTGCATAGGTAATTTAAATTCACTCCTACTAAAACTTCTTCGTAACGCTATAAAAATACTTGATATATTATAATATCACTTACAAGTATTTGTTATCTAAACAAGTATTTTCGCCAGATGTGGCTGTACAACAACACGATAAAAGTGATCAAGACATAAATTTATCTACAGTTAAATGCAGAATGTGTGTACAGGAAAAGTTCATATCTGTTAGTTGTACTGGAACATCGTATCATGAAAATAAATATATGTATTTAGTAAATAATATGGCCTTATTCGCTGAGACATTAAAAATACTTGGTCACTAACAGACGCTTCGACAATTTTATTACAAAAGTATTAAAAATTATAAAGGCTCGCCGAAAGTTGAAAATATTCTGTTACATTCATGGTTTTGTAGTTCTAGAGTTAGTTTCCTGTTTGATAGTTAAATTTATTCAATACCTACTAGCCGTTACAAGCCCGCTTCGCTGAACTAAGGTGTAAGATCAAGATTTCTCTATTGTCTATTTGATATCTTATATATTATGAAAATAAACCTAATTAAATTCCATAAGAGGTACATAGCGAAAAATCGCAAATACTGTTGCATAATTTTAAAGAATTTGGTAAATACTGAATGGCTGAAACGGATTGAGCAAATTAGGATTTGTTTAAAACTACATTTTAATGTGTACATAGATTGGTAAAGAAATTATAATAAAAGCTGATTCTTTGAATGGCCAGTATTTGCACTTCAGCCTCCCCCAAACCCAAGGTACTTCGTATCGGAGTGCCAGAATTAATACCCCAATTTTTTTTTGGCCGGCAACGTATCAGTCTTGCATCAGGCCTTTAGTTTTACTGACTGATATCTGATAGGGCGACGACAGCGAGCACTTCCAAAACGACCATTATTTATATAAAAAATCCTACTTGCACATTTATTTGTTCGAATTTCAAAATATGCCTGTACAAAGTCACCATCGCGTTATTTGATGAATAAAAATATTGTGACCGTCAATAATATTATATATTAAAAAGAGGCAATGTCATAAGCGCGAGCGGCGCGCGTTGTGTGACTCAAAAAGTTCCCAATTGGGAACTCTTATTCAGGTGAAGAAAGAGATAGCGATGTAGTTTTGACGCGAGAGCGATAAAGACGTGCGATAAAGCAATAAAGCGTGCCTTGCGGACATCGGAACAGATTTAAACATCATTGGTGACAGTAGTGAGGCAACCTTTATTCCTGAAAGTTTTTCAGAGTTTTTCAAGCAGTCCAAAAAAGCCAGTTGTGGGACTATTATTATCGCTTATGACGATAAAATAATTATGTGCTTAACATACTATCAACAGATATGTATATGTACACCATCATTTACAAACTACAAATCAAATTTCACAATTGCAACGCAAAATTATTGTGCCTACACTAAGCGGTTAAGGTATGAATTATGGCTATTTACTATTCCGAGATTATGGAAATAATAACAATAACCAGTGTTAAGTATCTCATGTATTCTTATTATATCAATCCAAACACCTACGACAAGTAATAGAGGTACAAGAATAGTCACAGTACCGAATATCAAACAAACATAATCTATATAACGTGAAGGGTTCAAATCCTTGGTACCCCTTTCAAAGAATAATGAAGGCACGTATAAGTCTGATTTTTGGTAAAATTGGGTGCGCAACAGTTGATAGAATAACATAAGTATTATGTACTAAAGATCATTTCACCTAATGCCACTTGACATACTTTTTTTAGTACTAGTACTATTTAGTAGTATTATACATACATGTAATGATTTATTGATATAATTTTACATGGTCTAATGGACATTTTATATAATGCACATTTGAACTAATATACCAAACAATTAGTATAACATGAGGTACTAATCAAAATCTTTATGTAACGTTTAATATAATTTAGAAATCTACTTTGTTTTGTATATTTTTGGAAAATTCCAAATAACTGTCGTTTGGCCGAACGTTAACGTTAGTGACAGAAACGAACCGCTGCAAAACCGACTCCACGTAGTCTTGTCTGCCCTACCCCTAGAGTGTAATGTAAACCCACGTAGGCACGGAGGGGCGAGGTGGCCCGCGAGCTGAGGAGCAGGTGGTTTTAACGCTCCCAGCAGTGGCTGAGGCTGGCCGGCTAGGCCAGCCAGCAAGCCCAAGCTGCGGTGGTGAGCGTTAATAGCATCTGCAACGATAAGATCGCGTGGGACCGCCAGAGCCCCGCAGCGCCGGAGCTATGACAGAAACCATGTCTGCTGCTTGTTTGCTGCATGCGGAATGCCTCGTGCTATTTGCTGCATGCTTGCCGCATGTACAACATGCGTAAGTGCGGCATGTGCAACCTTTTAAGCGTGTGTAACGTTTGAAGATTAGATTATTTGAAAATTAGATGAAATGAAAATTAGGTCAAATGAACTTTATATAAAAAGAGCATTATACTTTAATATAAAAAATATATGAAGTGAATGTTATACTAAATTTTATTAGAGCAAATGAATGTAATATAACATTTAATATATGTTATTTGTTTTTATAGCATATGAAAATTATGTATATCATGTGAACGTTATTTCTAGTCTTAAGTATATGACACACATATAGTATGTATTTGATTATATTAACCGTTAATATATTAGTTCATTGATACTAACTATTGTATTACACACCCGTTAAAATTACATTTATTAAAGAAAATAAAACAGCGAAAAATGGCAATGAGAATTCACTCTTTGACACATTGATTTTCGGTCGAATTTAGACTGTGGAACGGGCCTCTATTTATATTATTACTTCTAATACTTACATCCTTTATGGAAACGTGCCGAAAACTATTCCAATTTATCATATTACTATACGTACTATGACTATAACTAACATATAGGTAGCATGCTTTTGTGAGGCCTTGAAGTATTTTTTATGTGCGTCCATTACAATATTTTTTTTAGGATGCCCTTAAGACACACGAGGTGAAGTGTTTCGAATCGGGCATATTTGCAGATAACAACTCTACTACACAGCTGGAATTTAAAGAAAAAGAAGTAGGATGTATCCTATTTAATATGGTTCTACCATCTTTTATGGGAAAAGGCAACTTATTTAGAATTCCGCAGTCAAAACAGATTACTCATAAAGTTTCATCATATCCGTCCGTCCGTTCGCTGATAGAATAATTAAAAAAAAATCTTCAGGATGTCTCTGTTACAGGTAAAGTGGGAAATTTTTTTTCTCGTATATCCCATAGTGTGGGGTTTTTCAAAAATATTATGGGTCAATAAAAATCATTTTCTCAACCAATCAGAGGTCAGTTTGTGAAATATTCGGAAAACTATCACAATTTGGGTACCTTAAATAAATATTCGATGAACTTACAACTACGGAACCCTACGTTGCACATGGCCTGACACGCACTTGGCCGGTTTATTTGTTATAGGAATCTTTAAAAGCTACCTTGCCTAACTGGTAGAGATTCTGGGCTAAGCTTACGCAATAAAACCCTCTCAGTATCCATTTGGCGCATATGTAGAACATAAACATCTACAAGTGCTGGGTAATTTAGGAAAAATAGAAGACCAACATTTTAGTGTATTTCGATTCCAAAATCCATTTGCAATAATTATTCTGGCAGGACAAATGGTCAAATGCTCCGTTCATTTGTAAGTGTCGTTTCCAACCACGCCCTTTAAACGCAAAGTTCTTGAGGCAGCTCGCTCTCTGCTTGTGGTAATTGTTATAACAATATCGTCTGCAGAAATAATACTTTTATAACTACTAAAATCATGCTCTAGCCCTATATAATATATTGAGTTTTACTGAACGTATTTCACATTATTATAGTATTCATTCCTCCTTCTGCAGTCCGCACTTTCCCAGTTTTTTATTTATTTAATAATTTATGTACACATAGATACATTGTACAGAAAAAACATCAAGTAAGGATGGTACAAAGGAACTGCTTATTTCTCATGAAATTTCTTCCAGCAGCCCTGAGACTGGAGAGCGGTATATCTCTAGATGGCAGATGGAAGGATGGTTTTTCATAAGATTCATTAAATAAACATGAACTGTGCACACCCACAGGTTTCTAAATGGTTTCTATTCCTATATCTGTATCCTAGCAAGTAGCCAGAATGCAAACCACTAGGCTCTAGGCGCTAAGCAAGCCGCCTGTCTGTGTGGACGTAGCCTACGGCAATTTCATACTCCTCCGTTCGCGTAAGTCGTGAAAACGGGTACAAAGTTTTTAAAAGAAGAATAAAGAATTTATTTATTAGTCCAATAAATGTTACATATTTTACATGTTGTTGGGACCCACCTTTTAAGCATAGTAATGCCTGTGTTAGGGGGTCCCGCTCTTCCATTTTGTACATCCAGATATAATGGACTAAAACTTAAAATTTTAACATGAAAGATAAGATAGGATATTACAAGATAGAGATTGTGTGTGTGTGTGTGTGTGTTTATATATACATAGTTTATAGTTATAAGTAAATATACATATTATATGTATATAAAAATATTATATATATATAGTTTATAGTTACATATAAGTAAATATATATATTATATATATGTAAATATTATATATATATATATAGTTTATAGTTATAAGTACATATAGTGGTTACAATCAATTTAATTAATTAATACGCGGCTAATCAATAGTTCTAGCAAAATAACTTAGTAGGTAACAATACTGCAGGTAAGTGTTAGAACGCGATAGAATGAGTACAACCTTTGAAATATTGCAGAGGTCAAATGAATAGACTATTTGAATAACAATTCTGTTTCTTCGTAAGATAAGGTTTTTAGCCAAGAAGTAACCTTTCTTTTACATTCTTGATATGACTTATTAAAAAATTTTAATTTTCTATTTATTTTATTATATATTGTGATGGACTGGGCATGAAATTGTTTAGAAGCTAGGACTGTTTTAGTTTTTAAATAAGGTATTACTGCATAGTGAGTACGTTTTTTTAATATTTTAGGATCAATTTTTGTACTTTTATGTATTTTAAGCACACATTGCAGAATATACAATTGCCTCACAGTTAGCACATTAGCTTCCGCGTATAGCCTATTAGTACTATAAATTACTTTTTTGCTTAACATAATTTTTAAGATATAACGTTGTGCGCGTTCAATGCTAATGAATTTAGTTTTATACGTACCCCCCCAAATAGAAATACAATAGAGTAATATGGATTGAATGAGAGTTGTGTAAATATAAGTTAAAAGTTGTTTGTCAGCAATATCTCGTAAGTGTTTGAAAATCCAGATTAATTTCTTAGCCCTGGAAGTTACTAATTCTATATGAGGTTGCCATGAAAGGTTTTTATCAATCAAAATACCTAGATACTTAGTTGTGTCTACTTTATCTATCTTCGGGCAGTTACAAGGTTGGTTGTCAATATTTTCACAAAAATGGGAAGTTAATGTTAAATTTGGATCCGGTTGAGCAGAGTTTCGAATTGAAAAAGCTATGTAGTTCGTTTTAGTTATATTTAAAGTTAGTAAGTTTAATTGCAACCATTTAATCACCTTTCTTAGTTCGGTTTCAGCTAAAGTGTACAATTCTGGCCACGTTTCGCCGTGCATTACAAGTACGGTGTCGTCCGCATATGAAATGATTTTGCCATTTCTTATCGATAAGTTAGTCAGATCGTTAATATTTAAGTTAGTTAAGATCGTTTTGCTTATAATAAATCAATAATATTGTGAGCCATAACGTAGAAATTAAAAACTTTATAATATAATACATGTACACAGAATACTGACCAACATAAAAAGTGTCTGATATTTAGGTAAACGAGCGCGAGGAAAACCGCGCCGGTTTTTCCGACATCTGTAGAAGCTAATGAGCGTTGAATCGCAGACGGACGGTCAGACGGCCAGGGTCTGCGGGAGCCTCAAAATCCACACTAATCGACTACGTCTCATTAGCGGAAGTCGCTCGTTAGAACACGGATACGCTCTGTATTTTTAATCTCCAAACATTTATTTTTGTTTGCGCTCTGAGATTATTACGTGAAGGAACGGTATTTCAGGGTCTTCAAACATCTATGCGGAATCAGTTTACGATTGCAAAAGCGCTGTGCAAAAAATATCTCAAATATACTTTGTTGTATTGTGCTGTTACGTGAGTCATCCTTTTTAGAGTAAAATCGGAACCCTTATAGTTTCGTCATGTCCGTCCGTCCGTCTGTCCGTCTGTCCAAAACAAAGCGTCGAGACCTTTAATGCTAGAAAGCTGTAATTTGGCATGGATATACATATTTATTAAAACTCCAGAATCGTAGAATAAAATATTGAAAAACAATTTTTTCAGGGTAGGTACATACTACCCCTACAGGTAACTTGAAGATGATTTTTTTATTCGTCGGGTACCCTATAGTGTAGGGTATCGTTGAAAAGGTCTTTAAAAAATATTACGGGTCTACATTTTGAAATTAGGGGTCCGTTTACGAAATATTTGCCTTTAAAGTGCTAATTCTGGTGGTGCTCCCCCCTCCTGCCGGCTAAACAGTTGGAGTTGGACAAGTGAAAAAATTCTCAAAAATAGGTTATATAATCAATTTACAAGGAAAACTATCATGGTTATGTTAGCATATGTAGTTAATGAGTAATAGACGATAAACCTAATGTCCTTTATAGACTCTGAAACCATCCAACCGATATACCTCAAAATGGTTTCTTTGGAAAGTTAATAATCCGAAGGTGGTTTGAGACTACTAAAACAACGCATTAGCCAGATTCGGCCATTGATAAAGTCGATTTTCCACTTTTCCCATACAATAATTTGAAGATAATAAGTAAATATAGCACATCAAAGTCAACGTCAACACAAAGTGATTTGTAATTTTTTTTTATGATGGTAAGTGGCTATCGCCGCACATGAACATCAGCAACACCAAAGGCATAACTGATGCGTTGCCGGCCAAGAAAGAAAGAAGAAAAAGAAAGAAAGAACTGGCTAGCTAGGCGAACACGCCGGGTATCCACTAGTTTTCTATAAATTAACTAGCCTAAATAAAATATCATACATGTACATTTTGAAATTAATAAAACCATATAATATGTTTTAGTTTACTGCTTTAAAAATCGAGAGATGAGCTGAAATTATTATCAGGAAAACAGGCAATTTAATTAGGTACTTCACGCAATTCGGTCCAAATCCTTATGCCGAACAGTTCATCTATTACTATAATAAAACTCAAAGGGCAAATTTTCTGTACACTGAATATTTTTTTAAAATTTCGATTAGGGGGCACTTCAATAACAAGTTAGAGCACAAAAATATTTTTTTAGAATTATTGTCTGTCTGTCTGTTTGTCTGTCCAGGCATCACATGAAAACCCTTGATCGGATTTCGATGAAAATTGGTAAAGTTGCTACTTATACTCCGGGTCATATTTTAGGATACTTTTTATCCCGGAAAATTAAAATGTTTCCCTGGGAAACGGAATGAAAGTTTGTATGGAATATTTTTAAAATATCAACCGATTTGCCCCTTTTGCAAATAAGGCAAAACATAATTTCCGTATGCGAAGCTTCGGGCAAACAGCTAGTAATTCATAAAGCATTCCTGAATATTTATACCTAAAAGGAGTTTCACATACCTACACCTAACAATACCGCATTAATTAATAGTTCGTGATATAATTTTTAAGAAATCGACCGAGAAAATAAGTATAAATATGAGTCATTAAGTTAAATTATACCTAACGAAATAAATAGTTAAACCTTCAGTTAGTTCCATAGTAATGTAATAACTCATAGGTACTTACCTCGGCAAAATATTACAATAATAATATACTAAATAACTTCAGGCATTAGATGATTTACGTCGCATAAATGCAAATTATGTCTGTAGTGAGTTTACGAATCTTTCTAGGAGTTTCTATAAAAAACTTTGAATTAAGTTAGTTCATTCATGTTGAATTTAGAGACTAGTAGCAGTATCTTTAGAAAATTGACCATTCCATTGAGTTGGACATGTGATTAAACGATGAATTCAAAAACAAAACTATCCAGTCTGGGGCTTAAGTAGTATGATTGATGAACTTACAACTGCGGAACATTGCGCATGACCTAATACGCACTTGTTCGGTTTTTTTTTTAATTCACTATCGTATATCGTTTTGTACAAGTTGTGAGCCTCAACTGCTTAACTGTACCACCAACAAATACAGCGATTTTAATTTTAATACGGTTTTATTAGCTTCACTTGGATTGGAACTAAAGAACTAACAATGTAAACAAATCTTGAAAGAAAATTTTAACCTACTTCTAATTGACGTCGTATCAAAACAAAATCTTGTAGGGAATTTTTCAAGTGGGCGTGGATGAGTAAATCTGAACTGGAGCGAAAACTGCTCAAAGGACTCACGGACCCAATTTTGATTAAAACAAAACCTTGCATCATTGGATTTTTTATATTCCTCGCCAGGAATCCAATTGCAAAGAAATTGATTTTGAAAAAAAAAACCTTCCAGTGTTATTATACCATTCGATAGTGTCGATAATAAGGATGTAATGATATACGGCAAACTTAAGGAAAATGTTTGATTTTAATAAAGCTTTTATTTCGCGTTTTGTCAAATCTTAATTGAGTCATTAGTCATGAACAAAATAAATAGGTACGTAATGATACGATCAAACGCAATTAATGCGAATATTATATCTTATGAATTATATTAATTAGGTATAAATGCACATGCAGTTGGTCACGATAAAGTTATAACATGGTTATAACTTTCCCCTGAATTGGTAAACGTGTATTGATTCTATATAAAAGACATGATATTTTCTTTAAACAACCATTCATATCTCTTCTGGCCTATATCAAGTACCTATTAGCAGTTTATTTAATTTTTATTGCACCTAACATCCTAAAGTTAAGTTTACAAGGACAGACCTAATGCCACTCCAACTGTAACTGTACAATTTCAGAAGGGAAAAAGGGACGCCAACAGTAGGGCCTTAGGGCGGCGAGGCACGCCGTTTTGAAATGTAGCAAAGTTCGTCGATAAAAAAATGACGTTTGGTTGGACACTAGAGGGGGTCCCATTAAGCTGCTGCTAGTCGGGGCCCCTGTGGGTTGGGGACCCCGTATAATTAATATGGAAATTACGGCGGTAGCTACGTCCATGTGTCTGTACAATTTGATCATAATTTATGTACATTTATTTAAACATCATATTATTTAAAACATTTTACTTCTCTTATTTATGCCTGACAAGTAGGTATTTAGGGATGTGAAAAATATTTTTAAGAATAACCAATCCAAAAATTGGGGGTATTTTTAATATAAAACAAAAATTAAAATATTTTATTTGCTCTTGAAACTTGCTTTTGCATCAAACCTACAATATATTGTAATTGGTCAAATGCAATGCAAATGAATATTTTTAATAGTCTAACAAAATTATCTAGGTAATAATTATATAGGTAAATATGAAGATAAAATCCATCAAATCATGCATGCTAACTAACAATCTGACTGGAACTGAAAAAAATATTATGTGCCTGCCACAAATATTATGCAAATAACGGTTAAGTATTAGATTATTTTGCTAAGATTTATTAGCACTAAAGTTTAAATATAGAACATAAATTAAGCCATGTATGAAATTCTTAATATTAGGATGAGTTCATTTTATATTAAAGATTTTCAACTTCAAATTATAGATCAGTTTAAAACTCCAGAGACTATCAGAAATAATAATCACATATTAAAAGTTTAGCAGTTTCAGTATTATAGCTTTAACGGGCAGTTTTTGAGGTGTAATAAGTATAAATTAATTATTTACTCACTACCTATCTTTGCACTAACCCAAACTAAGCAATGAACTTAACAACAAACAGGCTATAACAAATATTTAGGATAGTGATTAACTGTTTTTCTTATGAGTATTCATATTCGTAAAGAGTTTTTATTTGTTTTCTTCAAGCTAATTTTAAGTATATTTTAAATGCTATGCTTACCTTACAAATAATTGTTCTTGATTGTTGACCCTCCATGATACAACTGTAGCCCCTGTGAACATATAATTTTATTAGTTCAGCTTTATATCTTTGGAACTAATTCTGAAATTATGAAAAATGCATTTTAAACATACAATTTTATATTTTATATGACTGAAACATAATAATATTATTATTAAGTATCTAATAGATAATAAGATTTGTATGATGTAATAATTAATTACTTCATGAATTCTCAAAGTGCGATACAAATCATTTCCTAATTATATAAATGTTGCTAGACAACTTATAAATATTTTTTTGTGAGTACATCAAATAACAACTTACAATTTAGAAGCAAGTATCTACAGTTTACTTCCTACAATCCAATAGCCAAGGTCATAACTCCACAGACAGCTTCTTATTCTATTCACTCAGAAAAAACTCGTTACCTCTTGTAACCACCGGTTAGTTCTTATTTTATCTAATCCGAAACCAGACCTATAAATTTTAGGTATCATGTTTGGTCTAGGGCCTAACTTACACAGTTTCAAAGTCTATACATGGTACTTAACTTTGATTTTATATAAATGATTCAAAAGTTTCGCGCATCTCTTCAAAAATATAATACAGCGAAAAAACTTTTACGTACAGGTTATCCGGCTTTTATTATTAATATTACAAAAATAGACTAGACGAACTAAACGATAACAAAATAATTGGTCATAATATAAATTTTACTTTCAATTCTTTACTTACCGAAAAGATTCACGGTACAAGTTGTATTGTTGCCTCTGTCGAGAACGACAACACTCGTTGCTGCCATTTTCCAATTGACAGCGAAGCCAACTGCCAAAGCTTGCCGTTTGGGAAGGACGCCCACTGGCAGTGACAGACTGCGATTGGTGTTACCAGTTATAAAAAAAATGACATCATTTATTATTTTTATTTTAATATTTTTTATTATTATTATTATTATGAAATGTAGATGAATACACGAAAATAAATATGATATTTCGTGCTCATTGTAACTGATGAAGCAATAAACATGTGATTAACTTAATTAAAAAGTTTAGGAACGCATTTTATTGTAGCCAATCAGAAACAGCCAACGCTGTGCCGGGTATTGTCAGTCGAAGAAGCTACGTGTTGTATTTTTCCGGTCCTTGTCCTCCTGAACTCTCATTTTATCGGACTCGCTCATTCCACTTATAATAGTGCTTTTCGCCGGTGAATCACAAAATGTTTGGATCACATAAAATAATATTATTTTTAGGTGTAATTTATTTGTGTAGAGCTGCAGAAGAAGATGTACTTGATCTTACAGATTCTGACTTCTCATCTGTGATATCTCAACATGATACCGCTCTTGTCATGTTTTACGCACCGTGGTAAGTATAGCTAAACGTTAGCACCTCCCTGTATGTTTGATTTATGAACAAACAGAGTTGATATCGTGAGACAACATTTTTGATTTCATTGATATTTTTTATAGGTGCGGACACTGCAAAAGACTGAAGCCGGAGTACGCTGTAGCGGCCGGCGTGCTTAAGAATGACGATACACCGGTAGCACTCGCTAAGGTGGACTGTACGGAAGGAGGCAAGGGGACTTGCGAACAGTACTCCGTCTCAGGATACCCGACGCTGAAGATTTTCAGGAAAGGAGAACTTTCACAAGAATACAATGGCCCTAGAGAAGCCAGTAAGTAATTAATTTGAATGTACCTATATCTCACTTTTTTTAATTCACCTGTCTAATTTTCATTTTACTTAATTAACACATCACTGAAATAGTATGAATAATTTCTCTGTTACTGAGGTGAAGTCACAATTCTCTCATATAGATAAAAATTTACAGGTGTTATAAATTAATCTTTATCTGTTATTTCCTTAACTCTCACACCTACATTGTTATGTTAAAATTTGGAGTATGTTATATTGAATATTATTTTGTGTACCAACAGATGGCATTGTGAAATTCATGAGAGCTCAAGTTGGACCCAGCTCAAAGGACCTGTTGTCTGTGGCTGATTTTGATGCTTTCCTCTCCAAGGATGAAGTTGTAGTGGTTGGCTTCTTTGAGAAAGAAACAGACCTCAAGGGAGAGTTCCTGAGCACTGCTGACAAATTGCGTGAGGAAGTCATCTTCGGCCACTCATCTGCCAAGGCTGTCCTTGATAAAACTGGATTTAAGTAAGTTAATGTAATTTTTTTGGGTTCATTAAAATGACAAGACAATAATAATCTTGAAAGTTCCATTTATGGATTAAAATTATCAATCTTAGTGAAGATAAAAATCTGAAGTTATTTTATATTTATATTTTTCCTCTGTTATATTTTCAACTTCATATAAAATACAAAGAATTTTATTACTTTAACACTTACCTTATTCTCAACTGTAATACTGAAATTTGGGAACTTCTTATAATAATAACTAGCTCGCAGCTTTGCATACGGAAATTATGTTTTAATTTATTCAAACTTTTATCCTGTTTTCTCGGGAAACCTTTTAATTTTCCGAGATGAAAACTTATCTAAAATTTGACCCAGGGTATCGGTAACAACTTTGCCAATTTTCATCAAAATAAGTTCAAGGGTTTTTATGTGATGCCCGAACAGACAAACAGACATTTTGAGTTTTATTATAGTATAGATAATAACATAACTATATTCATTAAATAGCATGATTTGTGTTCTTATTGAATTAAAGTACCACTTTTGTGGATACAGATGTTTAAGTGTATCTATTGACTAAAAAATAACCCATGTAATGAAAACATATTTTTCACTCGTTTGTTACCAGATATAAAACTAGATTGTTATGATATTATTATACATCATTTGATCAAATAATATGATAATACCCTCCTACACCTGTTTCCATAATTTTTGTCTGTAGTATTACGTGGTTTATAAATATTCATACTTAGTATTTGAACATGTAAAACTATTTTTTAACATGTTGCATTTTTTTACAAGTATTAATAAGTCAGTATCATACATTTTTCCAGTATTTTCAACCTTAGTATAGGTGGCACATATTATGCATGACTCAGGGTGCTTTTCCACCAGAGATGTGCTATGCAGCTATGCTGCGAAGATGTTACATCCAACAAATATGATTGGTTCTATAAATAAATTGATTTCCACCAATGAATAATGATTGGTGGATGTCAAACGCATCCATAGCAACGTAACATAGCACATCTCTGGTGGAAAAGCAGCCTAAAGGTATTTTTAAAAATTATTATTATTGAACTTTATTACATAATTACATGGGAAATTAAAAAATAATTCCCAAACATCAAATCTTTCCATGTCACAGGGTAAAACTCTTCATAAGTGGTAGTTCTCAAAATCTTCAAATCTCCAATCAAACCTCAAAGGATAATGATGCTCTATGGAATTTTAAATGATACTGAACATCCATACCCGTTGTGTCTATTTATGCCAAATATATTCTAGATTCCAGCCTCTTCGACATATTTTTGATAAATAGTCTTCTCAATTAAATTGTAATAATATCCTCGAGTTCTTCCCATTTCTATTCCTTATTTTTTTTTTCGAATTTATAAGATGTGTAAAATTACTGATGGTGGATAATAGCCTCATAAAAGTAATTGCACAGTGACGCCAATAAAACGGATAATGGTTATTTGAAATGGTTTGTTAACGGTGCATTTTCCGCAGTTTCACACGCATTAAAAACTATAATTGCAGGATTTTCTTTCGCAATGTGCAATAGGCGACGTGTATTATATTTTTTGTTTTTGCTTCAATTACATATTTATACTGAATTCGGTTTTAGAAATCTTATATGAAACATGGTAATTTATAAAAAAAATCATTTACCTATAAGGGCCTGCACACACTGGCGGCATTACCTTAGTAAATCGGAAACCTTGGAGCATTCATTTATATACATATTGTAACACAGTATGGAATTAAAATGAAATAAAAGCATTTATAATCATCTTTACGACTATGTTCGTCTAAGTAATTTAGTACTGTCAAGTAAGACAGACCAACAAACACTATTTATCATATGAATAACTTGTACATATCTTGGAAAATTAAGTCACGAGTTTAACAGTGCATTTATAAGCATGTTATAATGTATTGTAAAGTGAATACAAGTTGGCTGATGTGTGAATCCTTTTGTTAACAGGGAAAATGTGGTGCTCTACCGACCAAAACGTCTGCAGAACAAGTTTGAAGACTCCTCCGTCGAGTACAAAGGACAGGGCTCCATCAAGGCGTTTATCAAGGAGAACTAGTGAGTTGATGTTGCTCTGTCTGTTTGTGTGGATTCCTACTGCTCGCACTTATTACCTTATTACCTGCTTTGTATGTTAATAATTTGTGGTTTTACATATACAACTTTACATACAATACATATATCTGGTCTATGTATTCTACTAATGTATATTGTTGATAGAAAAATAGAGATCCAAATAAAAGAAAAACGTTATCGATAATAATACTTTAGTAGTATTTAAGCAGATCTCGCCATTGCATTCACATTACTGGAAAGCTTAGTGGCCAACTTTAAAGCCAAATGTTCTTAGACGAACACTGTCCTACTGGACTTAACCAAAATAACAGTAAGATAATGTTTCAGGAATCAAGTCTGCCTTTTTGTTTTAATTAATATGTACCTACTTGTTGCATAGTTATAAACTTGAAATAACATGATAACAATCATAGTGCAATTGAGCAATAGTGATTATACAAAAATAAATACCTAATTGAGGCATGTTAACATATTTATAACATTGAAATGCTAGTGCTCATTATATTGTGAAAATGGTAGTACCTATACCTATATGTAGTAATAGTAATTAAAATAATATTGATGTGTGATTGGAGTGCATATCCCACCCTCAGTGGAAAAAAGGCATAAGATGAAAATTGCAATTTTGAAGGAGCAATAAAACTGTTCAAATATCAGTAAGTAGTTTTGTGCAAGATTTCTTGCACAAAACCGTCAAGATTAATGATAAAAATTTGAAAAAAATTGAGCATATGCAGCTTTTGTCCCTCTTTCCAATCATATTAATAATCAAAATTCAACGTAAGACGACTTATACTTTTTTTCCACTGAGGGTGCGATATAACAACTGTACAATTCAAAGTGTACTGTGGCGTTCCCGTGTTGTTAACAGTGTTTCCACTAACTATTTGTTCCCCTAGCCACGGCCTGGTCGGAGTCCGCACGAAGGACAACGCACGTGATTTCGTCAATCCGCTGGTCGTGGCTTACTATGATGTCGACTACGTTAAGAACCCCAAGGGTACCAACTACTGGAGGAACCGTGTGCTTAAGGTACGTACTATTACTGATATGATGTTCTTAGGATGTACATTTATCTATACTAATATTATAAAGAGGAAAGATTTGATTGTTTGCATTGAATAGGCTCCGAAAGTTCCGAACCGATTTGAAAAATTCTTTCACTGTTTGGAAACTGCACTATCCCCGGGTGACATAGGCTATATTTTATTTTATTTTACTATTTTTCCTGAAGCGAAGCGAGGGCGATTTCCTAGTCTGTAATAAAGAAAAAAATTGTACAGGTTTAAATCATACTAATCTAGTTGGAATCGGAGTAACAAAACAGTTATCGGAAGTTGAAAATTGTTTCAAAGATATTTAATCGCGAAAATACAGTTCCTTTTATTGTAATTTTCTGAACACCTAGATGATGCAGTGAGTAACAATGTCTTACTAAGAATTCCATTTATAAGATATAACATATAACATGAGGAGAATATTACTTTATTGAGAAACAGGACAACAGCCATTTTTGTATCAAATCAATTTCACACACCTTTTTTTAAAAAGCTAGACTTGATTCATGTATCTCAGATATTAATTTAATTTTCCGTTATGTGATTACAAACATCAGGTCGCCAAGGAGATGTCCGAGGTGAACTTCGCCGTGAGCGACAAGGACGACTTCACGCACGAGCTGAACGAGTACGGCATCGACTTCGCCAAGGGAGACAAGCCAGTGGTCGCCGGCCGCGACGCTGACGGCAACAAGTTTATCATGAGCGAGGACTTTAGGTAACAATCTATCTCTCTCTCTCTCTCTCTCTCCTCTTCCTCCTCTTTCTCCCTCTCTCACCCCGCCATCCCCCTTTTACTACCTGACATCTGTATTAAATAATTTCATAAACGTTTCAAAAATGTGTAGTTTGCTGAAATAAGGCTAACAATGTCTTAGAAAATGTACTGGTATGTATTTGCAATCAGTCCTTATCAACAGTTGTGCTTCAGTAAAATTCTTATTACAGTTTAATGGTCCTACATGCAGATTTTATCATATTAATGCTATTTAAACTAATTATGAACGTTAATACTAAAAAGTACTAAAAAATGTTTTAGATAACAATAGAATAGAATAATGAATGCAATAATCACGCCATTCATATTTGCCAGATTTTGGCAATGCCAAAATGAAGGTTATAATTTCAGCGTGTATGTGTATTTGTTCTCGCAGAACTTCTAATTCTAACACTCAACTTCATGAAAATTAGCCATTTTCATGAACTTTATAACGACATGTTGATTCTTAATATTTTAAACATAGTTTGTCTGCAAATTATCAGGGATTCTTTCATTACGGTACAAAACATAGTTGCCAAACATGACGAGTAATGTCGCTGGACTTCGATACATCAAACAACACTTGTCACAAGACCTACCCTAGCGAAACTTTTACTTTTATTGTCCCTTCGTAAATACAAGGCCTAATAGCCTATACCATCGGGTCGGCTTGTATATTATCAACCATTAGCTTATCTAAACTAATTATATAAAGAGGAAAGTTTTGATTTTTTGTTTGTTTGTAATAGATAAACTCAAAACTACTGGATCGATTCCAATAATTACTTCCCCAATAGGATGCTCTATTGTTCTGAGTAACATGAGGCGCTTACATTGGTAATAAATTATTACATAATAAAAAAAATCTTTCCAGCATTGAGAACCTCCTGACCTTCACCAAGGACCTGGTGGACGGCAAGCTGGAGCCGTTCGTGAAGTCTGAGGCTGTGCCGGAGAAGAACGACGGGCCGGTGAAGGTGGCCGTGGGCAAGAACTTCCAGCAGCTGGTGACGGACAGCGGTCGCGACGCGCTGGTAGAGTTCTACGCGCCCTGGTGCGGACACTGCCAGAAACTGACACCCGTGTGGGACGAGCTCGGAGAGAAGGTAATTTGAGAATTATTAAGTTTATTTTCTAATGTAATAATAAACCCTTACACACTCATAGGTTTTCTCGCTTTGCAGGCAGGCTCACTACCAACTACTACAGGGTCGTCAAATGTGTTTTCAAAGTAGTTACAACAACGTTATTAGCGTTATTAGAGTACTGAGTAACTACTAGTTAGTTTAAAAGGCATAAAAAAATATATCGCAAAAGTGGGTGTGAGTTTGCTTTTAATGCTTTCATACACCTGATACATTGTACTGATCAAAGACAGTATGAGAACTTATATACAGCTATTCAATATTCCATTTTTTTATCTCTTGAAAATATATTTATCCTACATGCATAATTTTTAAACAAATTAATAATTTATCACATAATAAATTGTATATTGGTCAACAGCTGAAGAACGAGGACGTGGACATCGTGAAGATTGACGCCACTGCCAACGACTGGCCCAAGTCGCTGTACGACGTGTCCGGCTTCCCCACCATCTACTGGAAACCCAAAGACAGCACCAAGAAACCCGTCAGATACAACGTGAGCAATGACAATGACACATTACCAGCTAGAAAATTATGATAACTTTCAATTGCAACTCACTTGGTAGAAGTCACTAGAAATATAATAAAAAATTGATGAAAACATTGATCAATAAAATGTAGTAAATAATTATTAAATGAAATGAAAATTGCGATATTGCCATATAAAAAGTAAAAAATTATGTTAGCTTTCAATAACAGCTCACTTTGTAGAAGTCACCAGAATTATAAAACTGCATGAAGAAAAATTGATGATTGAAAGCATGGATCAATCAAATGTAGTAAAATATTATTAAACGAAGTGAACACTTATTTTTGTTTATAGTGTATGAACAAAAGTTTCTAACAGACACTATAAATTCCAATTTGATGACTGCAATATTTGTTACAGGGAGGTCGTGCGCTTGAAGATTTCCTCAAATACATCTCAGAACAAGCTTCCAGCGAGCTCAAGGGATGGGACAGGAAGGGCAATGAGAAGAAGGATGAATTGTAAACACATGTTGTGATGAAAAGCTTTCAATGAAAGATCTGTGAGTGAATGGGCTGCGAGCGAGACGCGTGCCACTGGTATATTATATTTAATTGCTTACTTGTCGAAGTTCGGTGCGAGTGCGGCTTAGTTTGACCTTTTTCACTTTTACTTTTAATAAATAATTAGTCTGCACTTCCAACTTCTAGCAATAACTAATGTTGACGCTGTCGGATTTCAACAAGTGAGTTTTACAATCTATTTGGAAGGATTTACCTGTAAAATAATGTGCAGACTAGAATATGAGTCACAACAGAAGTTCTCAATTTATGTTTTTGATACCAGTGACAATTATCAATGAATGAATGATATCAGGTAAATCTTATAATAGATCCTTGAATACAGTAATTTTAAATGCATTTCTTTATATTTTGTCAGTGGGATAATAATAAATTAGGATTATTTATAAATATTGTTTCATTTCTAATAAACCACCACCAATTACTAAAATACTTGAAGTGTATTAATTTAGCACCAACATGTAAATAGTACAATAAATATAATAAGTAAAGAATAACAATAAAAGTTTTAACACTGGATGATCAAATAACAGTTTTTATTATAGTTATTGTAGTGTTCGGAGGGTCAATAATACACACGCTTTACTCTGTAATAGGTGAGGTACATAGATTTGCTTCGCAGCTAGCCACAGACTGCCCGCTATGCATAGATACTACAGTTATAACAAGTTGATGATTGCCAAATTTTGTATGCAATGTGCAACCGCATCGCCTGATGTTAAGCGGTTGTGAGCGCCCAAGGATATCAATAAAAAACCAAGATGTCACGCGCATTGCATTGCAGGCCGAAGGAAAGTCGGAGATGCACACATAAAAACATTATGGACTAAAAATAAATTAAACCACGACATATAAAAGAACAGTGAATTACACTTCACAATGTAATAAAAATACAGTGCACTTAGTGTCAACATACTAAATAAAATAAAAAAAATACTATCCTGTAAATAGTAGTCATATTTATCACTAAAATGCATATATCCTTTATGAAGTAGGTGTAATTGCAAGGTTTGACCAAGACAAATAGCTAAATAAAAGTCTACCAAACAACTCTTAATGTTCATGCTGGGGGCTTGAAAGTCTGTTCCGATGTCCATGGACGACAGTAGCCACTTACTATCAGATGTATTGTCAACTGATTTGTTGGCTATTTCATAAAAGAACTGAACTCAATACGGTGCACCAAAATTATAATATAAGACAATGATAAGAAATCTAAACATTAACATAAAATACTAGCTGACTTGGCAAACATTGTTCTGCCAACAATTTTCTGAATAGGGACACCCTAATCACTTTGCGGTATGAAATATACTTTACGATGTATTCTCATAACTACCAAATATACACGAAAAATTTCATAAAAATCGGTCGAGCCGTTTCATAGGAGTGCAATTACAAACACATAACATGAGATTTTTATATATCAGATTTATTATAAATTTTCTTCTCTCCAATTTCCGATCCAATGTACAATTTTATCTACATTAGCATGCAACTGTTCCTCTGTGTCATTCTGCAGCTCTGTTACTATTTCAGGTTTGTAAGATGACTGAGCCTCTTCCAGTAATGTTTCAAATATTTCACATTGCATGTTGTCTTCTAATTTCTTTCCTGTATAACCTCTGAAAAACAAAAATGTTGATTATACCATGGGTATTGTTAGTACAATAAATCATCTCTACCACTATCACACGAAATGATTGTTAAAACTCAAATTTTAAGGATTTCAAAATAATTTCTTGAAATAGCCGACAAACGAGCTGACGATCCACCTGATGGTAAGTGGCTATCGTCGCCCATGAACATCAGCAACACCAAAGGCATCACTGATGCGTTGCCAGCCAAGAAAGAAAGAAGAAAAAGAACTGGCTCTCAAGCCCCCAGCTGGAACATGACGAGTCGTTTGGCGGCTGACTCATGCTCGAGGGTGGTAGCTATCCAGGCAAACCCCTGGAGAAATAATAATAGTAATAATGGTATTAATCAACAATTAAAATCAATACTACTAATATAATCCCTCCGAGGGCCCACCACCAGTGGGCCGGATTTAGTCGCCTTTTACGACACTCTTCCGGCGTGGGATTGGGGTTAGTATTCACTAATTCAGTTTACAATAAAACAAAAGAAACTTGGGATATAAGCTGAATCTATCATAAGACCATTTGTTTATGTCATCTTTTTTGCATACCCTTAAAGTACCTTGTTAACAATTTGACTTGATTAGACAGGACATATTTAAAGAAAAGAATTTAATACACCAGGATTTAATTATTTTACCTGGCAGTAAGTCTGTCATATAAGGCTGTGTTATTTGTTCGTACAACAAACACTCCATCAAACCATCGCTCAGGGAAAAACTCACAGCCATGGTAATCCACAATGTTGCCACCCTTTGCCATCATCCCTTCCATTATGTCCAGCAACTGAAAATAATACGTCAGTAGAAAGCTAGGGTTAAAACGGCCACTCTTTTCTTATGGGACCACCAATTGATAATGATACAATTAATTTCACTACAACCACAGACGTGAAAATAAACCAGACGTCACCTTGTCTTATCGAGAGTGACGCCGTCCGCTTACCATGTGTGCGTAATTTTTAGTGCGGTCCGACCAATCCGACGCGGTAATGGCGGCCGCTTAATAATACCATGGTGTCAATGTGTGCGTGTGATACTTGTACGAATAGAGGAGTTGGTATTACTATGGGTGCCTCACTGAATTTGTTGCTGACATTCTGTCTGGTTCTTTTTTTAAGTCTGTGACTACAACATTCATATGAATGTAATTACATAGAAGCGCTTATAGCCTAGTGGCTTGTGTCGATCCAAAGTGATCAACAAATTTAAGCAACAGCGGGATCTAGACCTCCTCCAGAGGAGAGACCCTTGCTCAGTAGTGGGCCGTTAATGGTTGAAGCCATACAAAACCTTATCTAATGGACACTCTTGGGTTGTATATGCTTACGAAATACAATCCTACTGTAAAATTTACCAATTTGAGCAATATTTACTAAGACTACATATAATTTTCTGTATTAAAACACCAACTTTATCTTCATTAAGATATGGACACTGGTACTCTGGATCATATTCGTCTAAACAGTTATGTTCTTCAGCCAGCTTTGATACTTCTCTCCAAACAAAATTAGTTTTTTCTGAAAGAAGGCGACTGATTGATGATTTGCCAACGCCTGGTGTTCCTGGAATATAAAAGCATTACATTGTGAATTTGCTAAATAGTTTATCATACTAATTGTCCTATCATAAACATGTGTGTAGGTTAGAAAAATGTGGTTTCTTATTGATTAATGTGGCAAATTTGGCGACTAAAGCTATTTTATTCGTCCGTTTATCATACGACTAGCTTCAGTCTACATGCAGAAAAAACTGCGTTATAACTGGTTTAAATTATATTTCATTCAAATACAAACCTGTGATAAGTATATTCGGCTGAACTCTTCTGCACGTTTCCATTTCAAATATCAATTAATGTATAATTCCACAAATTACGGTCTAAATGTTTCAGTTTTCTATCATACTTTAATATTTAGTTCAATCTTCAACTGGCTTTTTACAATAATTTACAAAAATATACATCTAAAAATTTACTTTACGGTAGCTGACAGGCGACAGCTGTTCTGTTATTTTGTTATCATGACATGTCAATGTCACATATGTTGACTTTGACATCACAGTCAAAATTGTCCTGTCGGTATTGTCCTTATATATATATGAACTATGCGGTGTAATGTCATATAGATAGTTATGGAATAGAACTAAATATATAGCTACTGTTGGGTTTAAGCTTCGGAATACAATTTGTTTGAAACTTTGAAATAGTTAGTTTGTTATGGAATAGTTTAAAAGACGAACTAATAAACATAATGGCGTCCTTGTCTAACGTATGAAATAAAAACATTCCAACTCTATACGCAACAGTTTCGTTATACTGTCAAATTTTTCATGACGTCAGACGTGTGCCGTGTTCGCCATTTTGTTTTTCTCTTTACTCTATACTAGTGATGGCCAACTCGACTTACTAACTCGGGTTAACTCGAGTTGTGCTTAGTTCGAGTTAACTCGAGTCAGATTACTAATGACTCGAGTTGAATCTCGTGTTTGGGCTGGCGGTAAATGAACGAATCAAGCGAAAGAGCGAGAGTACGATTTGTTCGTTGGATGAGCGCATGGATATTATTACAGTGTTGCCAACCCTAATCTAGATAAAAACTGTAAAGAAGCTTTAAAAAAGCTATAGAAAACTGTAAAATTCTACTTAGAGAACTGTAAATCTACAGCTTTTCTTAAAAATAACGTAAAATAGTAAGAAAATTATACTTGTATTAGTAAATCAACTTTAAATCTTAAAAATCAACACAATTTCTACTAAAACTGCCTCGTTTTCAATTTGCACATACCTACTCTTGATTTTCAGTTTCATCTTTAATTTTAAAATCGTACATATTTTTATAAAATCTCTTTAAATGGTCATCGGTACTCGGTAGCATTGAACTCATAATAATTTTTAATTTCTGACTTTGTTTTTAAAGTGTTTTTTATGGTGGTGGTTGACTATTTATTCCTTAGTTTGGGTACGCAGCAAATAAAATAGATGGCGCTAGTATTATAAAGAAAAAAACTGTAGATTTGGATGTTTAAACTAAAAACTATGAAGATCGCCAGCTGATTAGCAACCGTCAATACGGTTTCCACCACGGCAGATCAGCTGGCGATCTTTTAGTATACCTTACTCATTGCTGGGCAGAAGCAATCGAGAGCAAGGGAGGAGCATTGGCTGTAAGTTTGGGTGTTGCGAAGGCCTTCGATAGGGTGTGGCATAAGGCATTACTGTCTAAGCTGCCTTCCTACGGAGTGCCCGAGAAATTGTGCAAATGGATTGCCAGTTTTTTATCGGAGTGGAGCATCAAGGTCGTCGTAGACGGAACATGCTCGGTTACGAAGCCCATAAATGCTGGCGTCCCACAAGGCTCTGTACTTTCACCCACATTGTTCATCATGCATATCAATGATATGCTGGACATCGGTGATATTCATTGCTATGCTGATGGCAGTACCGGTGACGCCCATTATACAGGCCAAGCAAATCTTTCGCGAGTGCAGATTGAGGAGAAGAGGATAAAACTTGTGGCTGAAGTCGAGACATCTCTGGAGCGGGTCTCGGATTGGGGCAGACTAAATTTAGTTCATTTCAACCCCGAAAAGACACAAGTTTGCGCGTTAACCGCTAAAAACCCCATTTGTCATAGCAACACAGTTCCAGAACATTCCTCTTAACATCTCTAAAAGCATTGGGATCCTTGGTGTCGAATTTTCAAATGAAGTTCAGTTTCGGGAGCACTTGGCTAGTAAAGCCAAACTAGCCGCAAAGAAATTGGGAGTGCTCAATAGAGCTAAGCAGTACTTCACGCCTAAGTACAGGTTGATGCTCTATAAGGCGCAAATTCGACCATACATGGAGTACTGATCCCACCTTTGGGCCGGAGCCCCAGTTAGCCAAGTGGATCCGTTCAATCAAATTCAACGGTGAGCTATTCGTCTATTTGACGATCCCAAGCTTACAGACGGATTAGAATCGCTTGAGTTGAGGAGAAATGTAGGCTCTCTCTGCGTATTCTACCGTCTGTACAATGGGGAATGTTCTGAAGAACTGTTTGGCTTACTACCTGCAGTTAGTTTTCGTCACCGCACATCACGTACCAGGTTCCATCAACACTATCTGGATACCAGGCGTTCGTCCACAGTCCGGTTCTCACGTCATTTTCAACCTCGCACGTGTAAACTGTGGAACAAACTACATGCATCCTTGTTCCCTCTAAGCTATGATATGGGGTCCTTCAAGAAGCGGGTCTATCGTCATCTTTTTGGCCGGCAATGCGTTGGTGACGCCCCTGGTGTTGCTAATGTCCATGGGTTGCGGTGATCACTTACCATCAGGTGACCCGTCTGCTCGTTTGCCTGCTCAAAGCATAAAAAAAAGGTAACGAAAAAACTGTAAATCTACAGTTTAAACTGTAGAGTTGGCATTTGGCAACTCTGGATATATATCTATACTAATATTATAAAGAGGAAAGATTTGATTGTTTGCATTGAATAGGCTCCGAAACTACCGAACCGATTTGAAAAATTCTTTCACTGTTGGGAAGCTACACTATCCCCGGGTGTCATAAGCAATATTATATAATTTTTTTTTCACTATTTTTCCCGAAGCGAAGCGAGGGCAATTTCCTAGTAAGTTATATAACTCTATCTGGATCACTGACTTTGTAGATGTACCTGTGGACCATAGATATATGAATTATATAGACGCGGCCTAATTTCATATAGATATTTAGTTATGGAATAGTTTAAAAGACGAAATAATAAACATAATGGCGCCCTTGTCTAACTTAAGAAATAAAAACAATCCAACTCTACAACTCTACAACACTTTTGTTTAACATCTCAATCAAGTAAACGAAATAATAAAGCAAATAGACCATTATGAATAGAAACTCTATAATCGTAAGATAAAATATGTTTAAATTATGTAAATAGCAAGTTTTGAGCAAAGTTGATATTTTTGAGTTTTGTTTTAGCCTATAAATAGCAAGTTTCAATCAAATTAATTTACAAAATTCCAAAAAATTCATGTCTCGAGAGTTGGATGGAAGATGTAAAAAAATAATTTGTAACAAATCATACACTCAGTTTCTTCCTGCTAACTCGAGTTGTGTAACTCGAGTTCAATTCGAGTTACCTGAATTTCAACTCGAGTTTACTCGAGTCGTGTTTTTTCCGAGTTGGCACATCACTACTCTATACGATGTTTGGGATTATCAGTGTTGCCAACTCGGTATCAGGTTTTTGGGCTAAATAGAATTTTAAAAAGATTCACCCAATAAATTAAAAATAGGGGTAAATTGCTTAATTAATAAAAAAAAAATGATTGTGTGGTTTTATGAAACAACGGAAGGTATAAGTGAAACTTTTTTTCGTATTGTAGACATTTAACTAAAAATTTTTGGATAAATATTCGATTTAGGGTATTAAAATGGCATCATCCTCGTTGATCAATTTTTCGGACTGACTAGCTGTGTCGTTGTTTATCAAAAGCAAGAAATAGCAACATTTACATTAAACACTGTTAAAAACAAAAAAATAGTGTGGAGCACTGACGCAAATGAGTAATAGTCTATAGTATAGACTATTTTTATAGACTATATACACACTACACGGTCAGCTGCGAACCATCGCACAGTGAGGATTTTACAGAGGTTTTGTTTCAAAAATGCCTAGAGAAGGCGGTTTTAAGCCAAATGCAGTAATTCTTTTTTTAATATATACCTGATAAAATTTCGAAGACATTGTCGGAGCCCAAATTTGAAAAATCATAATATATAAATATACAGGGTGATCCAAAAGTATGGTTATTCAGTGTTTGAACAACACCTCAGGAATGCATTTTGGAGGAAAATGTTTTGTAGAAAAGTTTTCTTATTTTTTCTCGACTAATCGATGATGACCTTGAATTTGACCTTGACTATGGCTTTGAAGGTCAAATCAAGGTCAACTTCATTTTTTCAAATAGTAACCCCTATTTTTTATTCTGGATTCGGAAAGGGAAGAAAATTTTACGTCAAAAAAACCTTAATCCTGACCTTTTTTATTTCTTTTTTATTCCCAGATCCGGAATAAAAAATGGGAGTCTCCCGTTCGAAACATGACCTTGATTAAGCATTCAAGGTCAGGGTCAAGGTCATTTTTTGCATAAAATGTTCTGCCCTTTCCGAATCCATAATAAAAAATAGGGGTTACCATTTGAAAAAATGAAGTTGACCTTGATTTGACCTTCAAAGACACAGTCAAGGTCAAATTCAAGATCATCATCGTGGTTAGTTGAGGAAAAATCAGAAAACTTTTGTACAAAACATTTTCCTCCAAAATGCATTCCTGAGGAGTTATTCAGGGTTTCCATACTTTTGGACCACCCTGTATATTTATATATTATGATTTTTCAAATTTGGGCTCCGACAATGTCTTCGAAATTTTATCAGGTATATATTAAAAAAAGAATTACTGCATTTGGTTTAAAACCGCCTTCTCTAGGCATTTTTGAAACAAAACCTCTGTAAAATCCCCACTGTGCATCGGCGTGGCGCCGCCATATTGGCCTCGGCTGCTCTGTCGAGCGCCTTTCACTTTACCCCCACTCCGCGGCCGACCGTCACGCGACATGCGACACACAGACCAAAAAGTTTGAGACGATGTAATAAAAGTTTCACTTTAATAAATAAAAGAAGTGAGCGCACTAGTTATCGTAGTTTTAGTCGAAAAACGAACGTTGTACTTCGCCGTATCCCCTTGCTTCTGAGGATCCATAACTGATTCGAACTGAACAAACCAGAGTCTTGGCATCTCAATCCAGAACTCCGGAATACTTGATGACACACTGATTGTCGCAAGGTCACTTTTATGAGGCCTGAATCATGCTGGTCGAAGGAACTTTCATCATGTTCATAGGAGTCATCACCTCGGGGTCACGAATGTTGTTTTAAGATGTACTGAGCAGCAATTGAATTTATTGATGCAAGACTGATATTAATGTTTCTTTCTTCAGAAGGTCATGTTGTATTGAAATTAAAGTCTGGATGTGTTGAGTCGCTTTACTATTTTACTTGCCAATTACATTACAATTTACACGGTACCGGTACAATTTAGATACGGGTTAACCAAACGGGTGTTAGGAGGTGACTGCAGAGACGTGTGTCTTGCGCGGGTGCATAGGTATATGATTTCATATTGTCAGCAAATAGGTCACGTCCCTACATCGTAGGTCTGAACATGCTCTACAAGTTTAGTTTGATAATGAACATTTTTTTCAATATCTTTCACGAGAAAAAAGAAAATAGCAAAAAAAATACACTACCTTTATAAATTGGTTTTTTCGATTGATATCTAAATAATGATGAACGATAGGTGAAAAATGGAATGGACCGTAATTGTACTTATATATCGTAAAAAAGGAACAAAAAGTATTGCATCAAAAAGTTTCGTATATCAACGGATATTGTGGAAAAACTGAAATATAAGGAATATTTCAGGATTTTCAAGATGGTGGAAACCTTTTGGAACGAAGTTCCTTATCGCGCGTTGTGAAAGGGGGCTAGACGGAAAATTACGACACTTTTTGATTCTTACGAATGACGACACTTTTTTTGAAGTGATTCAGAGAGTTTTACAGAGATGGCGCTGTACAACAAAACAATACTTAAATCGAAAGGAACTTCGTTCCATCCGGGTGTCCCTTGACACCTCTCATGTTTTTTATTTCTTTAATCTGAGGGTGGAAAATGCACATAGGAAATCTTGGTCAACAATTTGAAGTTAAACTTTTCTAGGCCCCTAGTGATAGGATATTACGTGAATATTCAAAATTTAGCTTTATCGGTTCATATTATGCATTTTCAAAAGTATAATGCTTGGATTAACACGATTTTGGGGCTAGAAATTGAGCTAGGTGCTAAATAATTATTTGAAGGGCTGAAAAAGCATAAAAAAGGTCCAGATCTAGCCCCGAGAGGGCTAAATTGGATTAAAAAAAATAGATGATACGGTACTCTGTGGCCCACTTTATAAAATCGTAATTTATCTGTGTAGTCTACACAGAGAACCATAAAGAACAAACTGAACAAAGTCTGTTTATATAATCTGTTTGACAAACATGGATATGTGACATCATGACATGTGTCATGCATGTATTGACTTTGAGTTTTGAAAATAAATCGGGATAAGTTTGGTTATGTAAACATTTTAATAGTTCAAGTTTCAATATTTCTTTCTACAATGAATGGTTAATTGCGCGTATAATGCGTATATACAAACCCCGGGGACTAACGACAGCCCAAATATTTTTAGCAGTAACGCTTGGTTTTTTCGGAGGAATATATATTTGGCAGCCACTGTTTGAAGAGCATTTCCCAAGAAAACGAAAAAAGGCCGAAAATACAGATACAAACATTGCATTAACTTCAACTGAGTCTGAACCTGAACTACCATCTAAATAAAATGAATATCATAGAGCGGTGGATTAAGCATTCAAGCCCTTTAGTAAAAGCGACTATGGGAATTGCTGTTATTTCAGGTGCGGTGGTCATGTACAAAATGTATTATGCTCCTTACGTAAAACGACAGAGACTTCTACAAGCAGGGCAATATGCCGAAGCACTCCTAGAACAAGAGGAAAGAATTAAAGAGTATGAAAAATCATAATGTGTAAACCTCATTGTTGTGTATTTATTTAGTTGTAAATAATAAAAATCTTGTAGAACCTTAGTAATCATATTGTATTCATTTCCATTCCATACATCTTTTAAATTAAAAAACTTGATTAGTTTCGATTCACTGCAGTTCACTGCAGATTCACTGCACCATCACAATATAAAGGCGAGGACAAACGAGCGTATTTCTTAACTTTCAGTTTTGAGTCGCGTAAAATGAGTCGAAGTAGGGATGTTCGATCCGATCCGATACTCCTTACTGCATCTTCTTTAGAATCGTTAGTGATTTCAAACCGGATGCAACGACAGTTATTATAACCGCTAATTTCATCTTTGAATTTAACTTCTCCGTAGCTCAATGGTCAGGACGTAGATACACAATACCTGATGCGCAGGTTCGCGTCTCTCAGTATTTCTTTTTTTTTAGTTTTATTTTTTTTTTAGTTTTTTTTTATACTGTTTTTAAATACTTTCAAATGCTCTTTTAAATATTTTCAAAGAATTTATCAACAAAAAATAAGAATTTCATTCTTTCATTCTGTCGATCGACCGACCGATTATACAGACAGTAAAAATGCTAAGTTGTATTCATAGATGGCGCGAGGAATAAGATAGAAGGTTGTATTCATAGATGGCGTGAGGAGTAAGATAGTAGATTCGTTTTATTGCTAGATAGATTTTTAAAAAGTGCTAAGTTGTATTCATAGATGGCGCTTCGATTTATTGCTTTAAGATTCGATTTATTGCTTTTTCATCTCATTATCTTGAAACCAAAATTTTGGAAAGTTTCACTTCTACCACGTGTGAATTGCACACATTTTCTTTTTTTTACCTCAAAGCTGAAAACAATTAGCTAACTCCATATTTTGATCCCATCCATCTTACTGTATACTACGTATTGCTGTATAAAGTACTACTTACTGAATACTACGTATTATGTTTGATTCCATATTTCGATTCGATCCACCTTACATGAATATCATCCGTCAATTAATAGGCAGTATTTTGTCTAAATCTATTTGAATTAATTACTTTAATAATTCTATATAAAATTCTCGTGTCACAAATCACAATGTTAGTTACTATACTCCTCCGAAACGGCTTGACCAATTTCTATGAAATTTTATATGCATATTCAGTGGGTCTGAAAATCGGCTACTATCTATTTTTCATACCCCTAAGTGATAAAGATTATCCTGCCCTAACGTTTTATTTGTTGGACATTTTTTTATAATGTGGTACTAAAAAAATATACAACCCTAAATTTTCACCCTTCTAACACCAACCCTTATTATTCAATATGATTGTTAGGCGATACGAAGTTCGCCCGGTCAGCTAGTATTATTATAGATAAGTAATAGTTTTAAATTTAGAGGCAAACAAAATATGTAGCTAAAGCACTATCGATCGACGGATCGATAAAGTTTAAATTGGATTGTATCGAAATCGAAATATGGAGTCCGGATTAGGTAAAATATACAAAATATTTTTTATCTTAAAATATTTGATTCGATACTGGATCGATCAAAAAAATCGTATCAAATCACTTGGATCGGTACACTGCAATAAAACTTAGTGTTTAAGTACTCTGTGTATACAATACGATCCAGAATATCTATACAAGGCACCTGGATCGAACATCCCTATCGAAGCGACGTCAAATAATAGGTACTCTGTTTTTAATTCCAAAGTGATAAAATTTGTCATTTAATGATGTTTCCAGTGTTGAAAATTTTTGGCGATTTTAATATTCGATAAATAGCGATGTGCCGCAATAAGTAAAACGCACAGATATAGATAGACCTACATAATGAAAGATCTTGGCCACTGTCGCGCTCAGTCTGCATCGGTGCGCCGCGCAGGCCGCGCTAGTCGGACGTCACTCAAAAAAAAAAAAAATGCCTAATTGTGCTGTGATAAATTGTAATAATCGTACAAATGTGAGCGAAAAAGATAATTATCAAATCAAATCATTTTATTGCATAATTCACTTAAATTTTTCCTTCCATCGATCAAATTCAGAAAAATGAGTTAGATTAAAAACAATTTAATCTAACTCATTTTTCACGACTCTTAACTGAAAAAAAATACGCTCGTTTGTCCTCACCCTAAGGGCAAATTATAATGGAAATATTAACTCGACTTAAGAACTCAAAAAAAATACGCTTGTTTGTCCTCACCCTAAGGGCAAATTATCATGGAAAAATCCATGGATATATTAACTCTATTAATCATGGACCAAACCTACTTATTACAACTTTTTGAAATCCTAACGAAACGTTTCCTGTAAATCGCACTAAAACATTCTAGAAGTCTATAAATATACTTTATTGGTTTTTCATGTCATTAACTTTGTCGAGTTCATTGACCTGTATGGAATTTTAGGTTTGTAATGAAATCTTTTAGAACTTGTTTCATCTCACAAATAGTATCATAAGTTTACCGTAAGTTGTCTTTTGTGGAAACTAAAAATTCCATGAATTGTATAGATACACAGATAGTGTACTTGTAACTTTGCATTATTGCAAAATCACATGAAATTTTTTCATGTGTTATCTAATAAAATAGTCTACTAGGGCAGTGTGAATTGGTTAAATAAAATAACAGTATACTGGAGGCTACTTTTATTCTATGAATTTACATTTTAGTTGCAGTCGTAACAAAATATTTCAGATATATGTATAACCTTATAAATTATAAAATAATGTTACAGTATAAGCCTTGTAAAAAATATAGAAAAGGAATGAGTTTGTAGCCCTTCTTTCCTTCGGAACACCTTCCGGTGAATGAAGTATCGCAGTTGAATGAAGAATTGTGCTGTTAACAGTGCTAGCTACTTTTTGCCCTTAGTGGCCTTCTCAGCAGCTTTGGTGACCTTGCCACCACCAGCCTCCTTGAAGTTGACAGCCTTGATGACACCCACGGCGACCGTTTGCCTCATGTCACGCACGGCAAAACGACCGAGGGGTGGGAACTCCTGGAAGGATTCTACACACAGTGGCTTGGAAGGTACTAGGTTAACGATGGCGGCATCACCTGACTTGATGGATTTGGGATTATCCTCAGTCGATTTACCAGTACGACGGTCAACCTTCTCTTTGATTTCTGCGAATTTGCAGGCAATGTGAGCGGTGTGACAATCCAGCACAGGCGTGTAACCGTTGGAAATCTGACCAGGGTGGTTGAGCACAATGACTTGTGCAGTGAAGTCGGCGGCACCCTTGGGTGGGTTGTTCTTGGAGTCACCAGCAACGTAACCACGACGCAATTCCTTGACAGAAACGTTCTTCACATTGAAACCTACATTGTCTCCAGGCACAGCCTCTTGGAGAGCCTCGTGGTGCATCTCCACAGATTTTACTTCAGTGGTGATGTTAGCGGGGGCAAATACAACAATGGTACCGGGCTTCAGGATACCGGTTTCCACTCTGCCTACTGGCACTGTACCAATACCACCGATTTTGTAGACGTCCTGCAGGGGAAGACGGAGGGCTTTGTCGGTGGGACGAGCTGGGGGCAGGATGGCATCGAGGGCCTCAATAAGGCATTTGCCTTCAGCCTTACCTTCCTTACGCTCAACATTCCATCCCTTGAACCAAGGCATCTTGGTGGATGGCTCCAACATGTTGTCTCCGTGCCAGCCAGAAATGGGTACGAAAGCGACAGCAGCTGGGTTGTAACCAATCTTCTTGATGTAGGAAGACACTTCTTTCTTGATTTCCTCGAAACGGGACTCACTGTATGGGGGCTCAGTGGAGTCCATTTTGTTGACACCTACGATGAGCTGCTTGACACCGAGGGTAAAGGCGAGGAGGGCGTGCTCACGGGTCTGGCCGTTCTTGGAGATACCGGCTTCGAACTCACCGGTACCGGCGGCGACGATCAGCACGGCGCAGTCGGCTTGAGAGGTTCCCGTGATCATGTTCTTGATGAAATCTCTGTGTCCGGGGGCGTCGATGATGGTCACATAGTACCTGCTGGTCTCGAACTTCCACAGGGCGATGTCGATGGTGATACCACGTTCACGCTCAGCCTTCAGTTTGTCCAACACCCAGGCGTACTTGAAGGAACCCTTGCCCATTTCCTGGGCCTCCTTCTCGAACTTCTCGATGGTACGTTTGTCGATACCACCGCATTTGTAGATCAAGTGACCGGTGGTGGTGGACTTGCCGGAGTCGACGTGTCCGATGACGACAATGTTAATGTGAATCTTTTCCTTGCCCATTTTTGGTTAGTCTAAAAAGAAAGAAAATAAATATGTTAATTCTTAATGAAACAACAAAACACAAGAGGGGATCGTGATGCACATTCACAAGGTCATAGCCTCATGCATGGATACGCGGCCGGCAATATGGCGGCCGCATGGCCGCCTCGCCCTATCTTGACATTTCACAATGGATGTCAGCCATTACGGTATTATTGGGAAAAATAAAACAAATAAGGGCAAAAATGATGAAAAAAACCATAGGAAATTTACTTTTAGGGGTAATAATACGTCAAATAATTACGAAATAAAAACAAGATGATTCACAACCACGTGGTGACATGTGCCGGTCTGCGCGAAAGTATGGTATGACGCGTAAGCAAGTGTACTTTTCAAACTTGGAAAATTTATATCACTTACATTATCTAAAACAAAAGAATGCTAAAAAGATTATTAACCGAATTATATGTAGGCGAATTAGAAACCAAAGAAACAATATGAAATTAAGATTTTACACCATAAAATCTTTCATGACGGAACGAAAATTACCCATGAAATAACTAAATAACGGGTTGGTGAAACAAAATTATATACTAACACTTAATTTATAAATTTAAGAGATGAAACACTTGGGAAATTGCACTGCACTTAACTATTTCTTCAGACACTCACCACGGATAGCGTGTGTTATCCGAAAAAGACTCCAACAGAATGAACGAGAAATGATTTTTCTTTCGCCTTGAATCAGAAGAAAGGAGTCATTTCCGGCTACCGGTGTGGTCAGATTAAAGTCCAGATATTCCAATATTTTAATTAAATTGTATGTGTGATGTGCAAAATTTAACAGAAAATAATCGGAGTGATTGAAAATGGAAAAAGTTTCTAAGTAATTAATCGTACAGTTTTGATTCGATTATAATGCGTGCCAACGTACATTACGTACTTCGTATAATTGATTTTATGATTTGCGGGGTTCCGAAAAAAGGTACAATGTTTGATGTATGGTTTGATTTGATGTTTGGTTTGATTTAATGTGAATCTATCAATTGTAATTTCATAATTCATAACATGAGAACAATTTAGCGGAAGCGGAAGGTAGAACACCTAGTAGTAGGTAACTTTAGAGGACAGATCCAGATAGAAAACAAATTAATTCTATTAATCCCAAATTGGGCTCCTTCAGGGTAAGGTTCTATGCAGCGTACTGTAAGAACAATATGATTAAATATAATATTATCCAATAATTACTTTAATTTCTCGTAAAACGGTGCATAATTACTTGTGGTTATTGTTTTGAGCATGCACTCTTGTCATTTGTTACCGAGAAACCAGCTAAGTGCGAGATGGACTCAAACACCCGTGGTTTCGTACAAATTTGTAGGTAATTAGCAAAATATTATTTAACTTAATTGAGTAACAAAGTTTACTTTGCCATTGGAACACTGTGGTGTCCATACATCGACATACTATAGGTCACAATGAATAATGGCGCACAGCACTCACTAGGAGTTGTCTTGGATTGCTATATAGCGCACGCCGGATCTTGGGTGCGAGCGAGAGGTACTTATAAGTAAGAGGTTAGTATAACTTTTATGTGCGTACATAAGTACACACACACATTTTTATTTTTTGATGCAATATTTCTTATGTGAATAAGAAAAAAAATTGGTTTGACAGTTTGAACTCATTTACATTATTAAGTATCGATTAAATTATATGTCTATAATTTCATATACTTACATATTTATTTTAAAACAGAATAAATTACTCAATTTCCTTTTGAGTGGATTACGATTATATAAGTTGGTCACACTTAAAGTAGAAACGTCATATCCGGATATACGTTTGACTTTTCGTTCTGAAATCAAAAAAATGCTTTAGTGCCTAAGTTAATGTCATTCCACGACTTTAATTATTACGATTGTCACTTGTTCTAAATTAGGCACAACGAAATTAAATCATAGTTGTTATTTTTAATCAAGTTCAACTTGAATTAAATGTGGGTTGGTGGGGTCTTTTAAAATTTTGAAAACATTGTATATTTTTTTTGTACAGAGCCTGTACAGACTAATATAGACTATTTATAGTGTATTAAGTTATTTAAATCTTTGTTATAAAATAAATATGTACTAATTTTTACTTATTAATTAATAGTCGTCAAAGGTTTTATTTTATATATTATATTATTTATAAATGTTATTAAATCCTTATTGTACTATACTGAAAGTCATAAAATTTCAAGAAATATTTTATCGTTAAAATTGATTACCACAGATTTAAAACAAACAAATTAAATAAGTAGTATCCTGTACATTACGCTTTTTCTCAGAACTCTCGTTTTTCTCGGACTTCAACCACAAAGAAAAGAAGAACACAGACTGTATATAAGGTGTGTGGATTTCTGTGTTTTACTCTATAGGACCTACTCTATCAATATCATTCATTACATTCTTCATTCATTTCAATCTATCATAATCTATGATTCTATTCTATGATCTATCACTGAACAGAAAGGCTACTCAATCAACTCATTTTAAAACGTAGTGTTTAAGTACTCTGTGGATCAAGCTGTGGATAAAGTGGCTCAGGCCAAGACTGAAAAATATACAGGAATAAAAAGAAGTAGAACTATCTGAAAGTACTTTATTCGAGCCCGGAAAAATGGATGAATCTTGAGTTCCCTTTTCTATACTACGTAAATGACATAACAGCTTTACAGCAATTTTAATGCGTGTTTTATCACAACAAGGCGAAGTGACATGATACTACAATTTCTGTTTTTATTAATAAATATAAATTGTTAATTACCAAATCAGCATGTTTAAAAGCAGAGGTGACAGTAATATTGTTTATAAATGTACTGTGCGATTGTTAGAAGACACAGAGATATTAGAATGTGAATTCCATGTGAGTACTTGTTTAATTTATATTTTAAATAAATATCTCACTTTACCTGGTATGGATCAAACATAGATTGCCCCCAATGGGATCAAAGTAAAAAAAATATTCATATTTCATTTAATGAAAATTGTTTCGATTGAATGAATAATTTTTTTGTTTTTTTTAGCCAAGCTACAAAGGCAAATTTCTTCTAGAGCATGTTTGTCAACAATTAAATCTTACTGAAACTGATTACTTTGGACTTCGATATGTAGATGCTGGAGGCCAAAGAGTGAGTATGCATCTAGTTACTCCTTTTAAGGCCAGCAAATGAGCATGGCTACCTGATGTTAAGTAGTCCTTGTTGACCATGCAGGTTTGAATCAGAGGTGAAACTAAGCTTGTCAATCAGATATTTTAATATATCATGGTTAATCCACAAATATGGTGGTATAGAAACTTGCTTGCTTGAGTACTTTTGGGTTTGTAGAGTACAGTAACCATCTGTAAGCAAGAGAGCTTGGATTAATTTATGGATTAACTGTGTCATGTTTACTAACTAATTTTATAAATTTTGTTTTAAAATCCTGCAAAATATGTTTGCATTGAAGCAGTATGGCGGCATATGCTCTCGGCTCTAGGCCTCCTCAGGAGGAGAGATCTGGGAGATCTACATATTTATGTCCCAAAAATTTCAATCAATTTGCTTCTATCAAAGTAACATCTTTTGATGGAAAATGTTTGGTCCTTCAGCATATTGCTTTTTCATAATAATCACTCTATATGTTATAAAATTGGTAGAATGAAATTTTAAAAATTACCAGAATGTCTCAATAAACTCCTTTCCCTTAACCAGTTTATATGTTTTTAACCTACATATAAATTATTTTTTATCTTGACTATAGCAGTACACTCTTCAATGTGTATGTCAGTTTTCTAATGTTTGCAAGTATTTAATTTTATAAACATGCTATACAGTATGAGCATTTTTCGATATTCCTCATAGTTTCGGATTTGGCCATCCATGCACACTTGAAAAATTCACCCTGTATATATACATAATTAATTTTAATAATAATATATATATTGCCCACTAATAATTGCAAGAAATCATCAACTGACATAAATAAAAAATAAATATATAAAACCTTTGTTTTAAATATTTTCAGCATTGGCTGCATTTGGCTAAGCTAATACTGAAACAAGTGAAAGGTAAATATTAATTAATAATGATTTTCTCTTTCAATAAACTCCATTATGTATTATTATAAAAGTGTTGAGTACAAAATGGCTGTTTTAGCTAAAACTACTGATGTTATATCTGGTTAAACCTACAGTTAAAATAGACTGCAATAAATCGTAAATTTAACTTAATAATGAATGAAAATCAATGTTAAGTACTGATATTACATTTATAATAATTCTGTTAAATATTAACTTTTACAGATGCATCACCAATTTTATTTAGTTTTCGAGTTAAATTCTACCCTCCTAATCCACTACTTCTGAAAGAGGATGTGACGAGGTTCCAAATTTACCTTCAGTTGAAAAGAGACCTGTTACATGGAAGATTGTATTGCACTTCAAATGAGGCTGCCATGTTAGGAGCCCTTATTATACAGAGTAAGAATTTTCAATTTTTAAAATATTAATAGATTATTTTCATTAAAAAATTAAAAAATTGCTATCTAATTAGTCTTGATTTACTATGTTGGCATAACATATTTATTTCAAAAGCTTCAATTAAGGAGTACTGATAAACCTATCAAGGTTCACATATTTGCAGGATATTTTGTCACTGTGTAACTGTTAGGTTGGATGCTATTATCATCATTATCCTTTCAGAAACATGTCATTAGAAGGTTCAAGTTTACCACCATACAAAAAAGTAAATATTATCTTACAAAATCATAAGTTTTCATGCAATTTTACCACACCAATGTTTTGCTGGAATAAAAAGAAAAAAAAAAGATTTGCAGATTACTGACTCTCAAGCCAAAATTGGTTGATTTAAAAATTAAAAACAATTAGAATAGGGATGTTGACTAATTTTTGAATTCAATTTTATTTTATAGATAGAACCTTAATATTCACGAAAAAAATATTATAAAAATAATAATCTTCAATTTGAAAACAAAAATTGATAAATAAAATTCATTATCAAATTTCCCATCAAAAACGTCACGTGACGTCAATATACGATATTCAGTACTATCTGTCTACTGAAGTTTGTTGAATTTCCATATAAAATTGGGCCAATGACGTCATATTCTCAAAATGGCGTTTGAGGTCACGTGACAGTGAGTACAATTTTTAACATTTTAAATTAATGATATTTAATTTATTGTGATTGATTTCAATAAAAGAATCATATTTTAGGTCTTTAAATGTTACCGCTAATATTTTAGACATAAATTTATATTAATTTATAATTAGTGTAAACATCCCTATTAGAGGTTGATGTGAAAAAGTAAATGTAAATAAAGGAGAATGCCCATTTAGTATGGAGAAATGTACTGACTTTAACATTTTTGTGTCGTGATAAAAATACCTTTATTTGATTATGTTATCTTAATAAATTACACATACTAACTTTAGTCAATGTTAATAGTAGGAAATACGAGATTTTCAACAAAATTAGTTTGAATTTAAGTTACAGTAAACTCACAGTAATATGGACTCTATTCAGGCGTATTAAAGTCGATTGCGCATGTAATGTCGATCTTTTAAGTTTCAAATTCATTTGACAGTCCCCTTACGTCATCTAGTTTGTTGTATCATAATAATAATGGAATCAATGCAACCTATTGGCCCGAAGGATCTTAAAAGATTTGTGATTGGCCCTTATCCAAAAATAAATGGCCCAATGGTTTTCTTTTGTAAAACGGAAGTAAACTTACTTATTAATTTCAGAAAATTATTCCCAAAGAGGATTTTTTTAGGAAATGAAATATTTAAATTTAATTTTTTGTCCAAAAATCATTGTGACACAATAATTTTTTTGAGAGTACTGGCTATGGGCATTCTCCTTTAATAAAAAATAACATTATTTATTTGGACAATATAATGCTGTAACCTTATGTTTTAATTTAATTGATTATGTCTGGAAGGATTCTCCTAATTAGTGAGGAATTCCTAATGTTGTGCAATGATATTCTTTATGTAGTTGTAAACAGGATGTGTTACATTATACATTGTGTAATGTGTATACAATGGTAACTCAAGTGATAATATTCAATTGATATAACAATATTATTTCCTAGAGCAGTGTTCACTGATTGTAGTATTGCTATCCACAAACCACATTATAATCAATAATTGTGGTTAAAATTTTCTACAGCAAATATTTGAATAAATGACATATGATACATTATTTCTGTATGCCAAATTAAAATTTTCCTGTTTCACAGTTGTTGTTCACTTAATATATTTGTGGTTTGGGCTGGAAGTATTAACGAAGAAAACAATACTCATATATTTGTATATTTAAATGATATTAAGTTACAGGTCGGAATACTAAATTTCGTAGTGTTTCATTAAAATAGCTTAAATATATTGGTGATTCAATGCAATCCGAACTCATTCTTCATTCATTCTTATAAATTTCATCAACATACAGGAATATTTATTCATTTCAGAAAGTGTTAAATGATCAAATGTGTTATGTGTCCCAATAAAAAGATAATTATTTATTTCTAGTTGAACTTGGAGACTATGACCCTAACATTCACGTTGGGAACTACGTCACCGAAATGAGACTTCTGTTGAGACAGACAGATGCTATCGAGGGCAGGATACAGGTGAGAACACACACAAAATATGTGTGAGACCTCGTTTGTTTCCCTAGCCTTAAGTTTAAAGGGCACAACCGTAACAAAAATCTATTTATTTTTAAATTGAAGACACAATTTATAAATGAAGAGACACAGTCTCAAACTATTGGATGTTTGGTAAAGGGAGATCTTCCAGAACATTTGGATGAGACGAGTTGGTCATACCTGGAGAGCGGCCATGCTCCGATTGTTCTGGTTCGTAACTTGTATTTAAGCCATAAAGAAAACTTCGATAGCGTGTTTCAGATCGGGCGTGACGTCATCATGTTACTTATAGTACAATGTTACAGATTTTTGGTGCACATATTTGTTAAAAATCTTACGCCTGGTTGCCTCTTCGTATTACAGGAGTTACATAGAGAGCCGGTAGAGGGCACACCGGGCGGGACAGGCGGCGTCAAGGGGCTGTCCACGCAGGAGGCCGAGAGATCCTTCCTTAAAATAGCTTGCCAACTCGATACTTACGGAGTGGACCCTCATCCTGTGAAGGTAATAACTTACACTCAAATATGACGAATTTCATTAAATATAATATCAAATGTTGTTTAGTGTATTGTCGGTGTATGTTTTGTTAATTGATAACTGGTATATGCTGAACTTGGTCACACTAAAGTTCCTTATGACTCAAAGTGGAATATTTCTTGTCTGTGACATAGCTATGTCTTAGCCATAGATTACCCCCAAGCGGACTTCTATCCGTCACTTACCTCATCCTCAATAGAGAACAGCTACAGTGTGTAGTATATTTTATTTATATTTTTTTCGAATCTTCCCATTTTCTTATACATCAGTATAGTTAAAACAGGAAGTAAAACTACCACTAAATTAGAAGGAAATATTAGTTCTAGTCTTGTTCAATAGTATGTATTAATAAATTAGCATGTAATGTGTAATATAAACAAAATTTAGTTTAAGTGAAATTACTCTATCCCCAGGATCACAGAGGCAATCAGTTGTATCTAGGAATCAATCACGGCGGTATTCTAACGTTTCAAGGCAGTCGGAAAACGCATCACTTCAAATGGTCGGAAGTGCACAAAATCAATTTCGAGGGACGCATGTTCATAGTTCATCTCAACTACCCCGAAGTAAGCGATTGTTACCTTTTTTATTTAGTACTCAGGAACAATAATTTCTTAACCCGCTGCCAGTTATTGGCTCTCATGAGTGATACAGATGTGCAGTTGATGGGTTAAGGTATGACCTCTGTTAGGAGGAAGTTGAATTACCATTAGGGAGACAGGAATTAAGGAGTGTTTGCTGGAGGCAAAACTAGAAAGGTCCTAGTTTTTCTCTCATCTAAATTGAGTTGCATTTTCCTATTATCAAAAGTTACAAAAAATAAACAAAATAAATAGTAGTAATAAGAACCTTATGTCTTATTCTAGAATCTAGATGATGGTCTAAATTTGTGAAAAATTTCACAAAAATGCGTTCAGTAGTTTTTGCCTGAAAGAGTAACTATTATAGTAATTATTATTATTACTATGTATTTATTTATGTATGTGTATCTGTGTGTATGGTATATCTTTTTTAATTTTTTTTGGTTCCTAAGTATTTTTTTTACAGTCCAGATGTACCGCCATATCGTTGTGTTCTTAATATCCGAAGGTTGACTGGGAGAGAATGCTTTTAACATTAAGTCCGCCTTTGCTTATGTATGTATGGTGCAAAAAGTTAAATAAATAAATAACATCCGTACAAACTTTCACAATTACAATATTAGTAGGATAGCAGGATTGTACTATTGTATTGTTGACTCGCTAGTCGCTAGTGTTCCGGCCTAAGACCTTATTCGCGGATGTTTGTTTGCAGAAGAAGCACACGGTGGGCTTCAAGTGTCCGAGCGGCGCGTCCTGTCGTCACGTGTGGTGTTGTGCCATAGAACAAATGTTGTTTTTCACGTGAGTCTTTATACTGTTTGTTCACGCTCAACTGTAAAATCATCATACCAATCGAAAAATTGTGAAAAAAACGAAACCTTCAATATTTCTTTGAAGCTTTTTTTATTTTTACTTGGCCACAACTCATTGTCAGTGAATGTCTGTCCCTAAAATTATCACGCGAAAATCATAGAATATTCAGGTTTGGTATTTTCGGTATTTTCTGTGAACAAAACGAGCTTATTTTTTTTAAATTTAAACGTGTAAAAGCACAATAATTGTTAGGCAAGTTTTATTATAGTGTAGAAGAGTATTTAAATGATAACGACTTTAAATTTAAAGACGCATGGAAATGACCAGCTCTGCAACCAGTTCTGCTCGGATTAGTAAATATTTTTGTACTAGTATTTTTTTAAAAGACGTGCTGAAGAGTTTCTTTACGGCTTTTCTTCTCCTTCGTGACAAAGCACTTTTCCGAAAAACTGGTAGATTAAAAAAATACGTGCATAAGTTTATCAGTGATACCTATTCGTACATGAATAAATTACTTTGTCTTTGTCTCTTTATAACCTGGTCCATTCAGGTTTTATATTTGTTTAAGAAATATCATTTAGCATAAGGTCTTTTTTGCACATTATACTAATTTATGTGTGTGTGTGTGTATGTATGTGTGTGTATGTATCGTTATTGAATTATGAGTGTGCAAGCGTTCATTAGCATTTCACAAATACACAATTGGTCCACATTGGTCCTTTCCAGGCTAGCGTCGTCTTCGGACGCGTGCGTGTACTCTGGCGGCGGGCTTTTCTCGTGGGGCACCAAGTTCAAGTACGTGGGCCGGACAGAGAGGGAGATACTAGAGCGAGACGGACTGCTCGCGCCTCGTGACTCGCAGGTATTTTGCCCTATGCAGAGATTATACAGGTGGAATTATTCCAGTGGGCGTGGTTGACCATAACCGAAACCGTGACTAATAATGTAACTGAAGAACGTATTTATTTTCATATTTTAGGAGGAAGGGTCCAGCGCAGGCGGCAAGAGGAAAGCTTCCAGTGTGCCTGCCACTCCCTCCACACCGATGATTGGAGACTTTGGTATTAATATTTTTTCGTTACAAAAACCTTAAAGAAATCACTTGTTGAGAATTGCCCTGTACAATGTACATATCTGAATATCATAAGTTTGTAAGAATGAAGATTTAATGATTACATGGCCACTAAACATTACATAGTTCATTATTTTAAAGGTACAATTATATTTTAAATTAAATAAAATATGGTCCTTCGAGCCGGATGAATTCTATACAGCATTTTATTACAGCACTTCATATTATTGACTATCAACATTTTTTATACACATACATACTTTACTGATTGTTATTTTATTATAAATGAAATAGGATGTGTCATTTATTTAAGCGGACAGTACGCTTCTAATCAACAGTAAACAACAAATAGTTATTATTCAAATCATAGACGATACTATTACATAATTGGCTAATGTTACACTCAGGTTACAGCAGCCTCCCGCGGTCGACGCACAGCGCGCCGCTGGAGGAGAGCGGGGTGGGCGTGGGCGTGGGACATGGTGTGGGCGTGGGGCTGGCGGACGGAGACGCGTGCGACGGCGGCTGCCTGCTAAGCGGGCCCGCCGTGGACATCGCGCTGGCCTGCTGCGACCATCTGCGCGCCGTGTCCGAGGAGCCCAAGACTGCTGCTGGTGAGTGGTGACACCCCTGATGGAAAAAGAAGGGTGTTATTCGTTTGACGTGACGGTGTCTGTGGCATCGTAGCTCCTAAACGAATGGACGGCATTTGATGCGATTTTTTTATCGAAAGCCTTATTTGTCGAGATGGTTTTAAGCTATGTTTAGAGAGAAAAAAATGTAAAATATTTGACGGTGGCCTCGATTAACCTTGTTGTCTGTAGTCGTATTCTAGAAACATTTATGTTTTACCAAACACTAGTTCAGTAGCTTAAGTGTACTGGCGAAAGGTTTTCGGAATTATTGTAATAAGGGTCAGCTGTTAAACTACAGCTGATTATAATTAGTTTAAATAGTGTCATGGTAAGGAGGTTTGGCATCATTATAACCCGACAAAATTACACAAAAGTACTTCGTTCAAAATGTAACGTATCAACAGTTCCATGCGCGGAGTATGGCTCTCGGGACCCGTTCGAGCACTCGTCCACGGAGTCGGGCGCCACGACGCACGCGACGCACGTGACGCACGTGACGCACGCGTCGCACGCGGCCGACGAGTGGCGCGCGGGGGCGCTGCCGCCGCCGCCCCGCCCCTTCAGCCTCGTGCGCGCGTTCGTACCTTCGTTCCTCTTCGTCTGGCTGGCCCTCGCCTTCGCCACCGTAGTGCTGTTCGAGACGGACTGGCCTCCGCTCCGAGCCCTCAAGCGCAAGCCGGAACTCCTGGCGCTCCGACATCACTACTACGCGCCATTGAAGGAGTATTTCAAGCGGAAGGTAGTCGAGCTTTTTTGATGTTTTGCGGTTTTGACGACTGTCATGGGAACTCGCGAGGCGGTTCAATTCACACGCGTTCGCCGCTTCTTTGATCGACAACAACGACATCTTATGTATGTATTGTGTTGTGTACACACGGAAATTTACGTGTGCGTACGAGTTGCGTGGAGCTTAAAGGTGCTGCCACACCAGTTAAGGTTTAGTGTTAAGTAACGTTTTAAAACATTTTATGACTGCAGTGTGGTAGCACCACTTAAATTATAAAATTGTAAATGTCGTGTCGTCCAATGAAGAAGCGATCATTGGTCGGTGCCGATAAAGCTCGCCTCTCCGTTGAACGTGTAATATTGTAAGTTTGAAATTGCCTTTACGTATGCGGGCAAAGACCGCATCGTTAGTTCCCAGATGTAAGCGTGTTCACTATATGTTTCTCGGTAAATGTAGGAGCAACGGCAGACTGTAATCTCTATAGTATAAATACACTGATTACCGATCACAATATAATGATCTGTGTTTTATTAAGTAAGTTCCTTACCTGACCGGTATTTTTTAAATTATTAACTTAAGGAAAAGTGTTTCCTACGCTAATGTACATATTTCAGTGTGTTTATATTAAAGAGGTCAGTGGCGTGTAGTAACAACTCGTCTGTGTGGCCAGAGGTGTTGACCGCGGAATGAGACAGACTCTGGGTTCAGTACCATAGTAAATGGGAGCTCGTTTGCTATTTCCGCTACACAAACGTGTTAAAATGCCGAAAATAACACAACTCGCTTTACATTTAGTTTTAACGAAGCAACCAAATTGAATCGACGTATTTTTTTGTTCACGGACTATTTCTGAAAAAGTTTTGACTTAAATTTTAGTTTGCCGACGTGTTCCTTCATTATTCATTCGTCAATTATTCGAAGGATACCTATTATAATATTAAATGATATTTATTCGAATCCTTAGTAATTATGCAGTAGTTAATACGTGATCAATTTGGCTGAATCGTGTATTTTGAACACGAACGGCTGTTTAAGTACTTCCAACCGCGAATATTTCGCTATGGTATATTGCGAAGTGTCAAATTTTTATATCCGACTTGTTTTCCGGTATCCCTAGTTAGTTTAGTAAGTCCGGAGTGGCCGAATCTCCCTTTTCTATGTTCGAGAGTTCAGTCCACATTATTTTTTAAGTAATTAACGTAAAAGTAACAAATTGTTATTCTCATGTGTACGCTTTTATTGTACAATCAATTATTATTTATCTTTAACGCACAACCGTTGTGATAGTTACATTGTATTATTCACGTTTTCGTTTCGCGTGCCATTTAATATATTTTTATAGCACTTATATTTAATTGCGATATTTTATGTAGCATTTATGACAAGGCTTATTTACACGATCTTATTATAATTTTACCAGTAACTAATGAATCTCGTTCAAATATTTTTTACATTATTTATTGACCTATCATTCCAGTAATTATTTTAAGTTAGCCTCAATGATGCCTTTTTTTACGTTTTATTTTTTACATCTTACAATTAGTAAGTTGGATCTTTATCTCAATATTTTCGTTTATTTATTGACAAGTGCATTTATGTCTATTTTTATAAGTTAATAATTTATTTATACTGCTGTTATTCAACTTGACTTTTTTAAGTTTATTTTGCTTGTTGTTTACTTTAAAACTTTATTTTTACTTATTTATTAATAGTTATATCTGTTTGCTCTAACAAGCGTCAATCTTTATGTAATTTCGCGCCCATTATGTTGGTTACTTTCTGATGATTCTATTAAGTAAAAGGTGCACAAATGGTAAATGTAAATTGACCTGTCTTTAAGACTTGATTTATTTGTTGGTTTGTTGTAAGCTCAGTGCAAATCTTCGTTTTCAGTAACAAATGTTTTGGGTATGAATTTGGGTGAAGTCGCGCCCGATTTCCCGAGTGATTTTAGACGTGACTTTTTTTCCACAGACTTGAAAAAAGAACAGACGGATTGTCAGCAACAAATTCAGTGAGGCACCCATAGTAATACCAACTCCTATTCGTACAAGTATCACACGCACATATTGACACCATTATGTTATTAATCGGCCGCCGTTACCGCGTCACACCGCACTAAAAATTACGCACACATGGTAAGCGGGCGGCGGCCCTCTCGATAAGACAAGGTGACGTCTGGTAATTTTTTCAAGTCTGTGTTTTTTCTAATAAGTATTGTATATCGTTACTGCTCAGTTCGAACGTCGAGCACACGTATAATATAAAATTTTGACATCCAATTATTACGATATTCAATTATTTTAATCTCACAATTATTACTTTAATGCTTTAATTAACTTTAATATTTTCTTAAGTGGTTTTACACTGGCGCTCCGTTTATATTTGTATCGCTCTTGTGACGCTAACATGACAGTCAATGTCACCTCGACATTACCATTATTCTAAAGTAAGAATGAATATTCAACAAATTAATCTATATTAATATTATAAAGAGGAATGATTTGTTTGTTTGCATTGAATAGGCTCCGAAACTACCGAACCGATTTGAAAAATTCTTTCACTGTTGGAACCTATACTATCCCCGGGTGACATAGGCTATATTATATATATATTTTTTACTATTTTTCCCGAAATGAAGCGAGGGCGATTTCCTAGTGTGTCAATAAATTGGTCCAAAATTTTGTTACTGTACCTATTAAACGTGTTAAGGTGTTGTTAAAAATCACAAATTGAAGACTTACGCCCCAACTCAAGAGTCACTAAAGATTACTTAAATCGCTCCTTAGTGCAGAATTTGTATGGTGAATCTTTAGTTGGGTGGTTAATCTTAGTCGGGGCGTTAGTTGAGTAAAATTAGTCACACTACAGAGTACTTATTACTAAAAGGAGTGTCCAGGCGATAACTATTGAATTTTTTTGTGTGGAGTTGTTTGTATTGAGGATAAAATTTTAGCCTGGACTTTAGATATATTGCTGAAAAGAATTTTTAAACACATTGATATAGATATAACTGACGTAAAAAATGATGTAACGAAAGAGTCGTTAAGCTTTAAGTCATGAGTTGACAAGTTATTGTTAGTTATGCTCGAATGACCCGGTGAATTACCGGGACAGTCTTAAATTAGTTGTCACTTGTCAGACATCGAACAAAACAAAGGTCAGATGGAATCTGTCTGACTAAAAAAGTGAAGCGTAATATACCGTTCCGACCTTGTAGGTTACAATAACTGCAGTCCGCACTCATGCACGTCCTGAGGAATGACAAAATATACAATGTATCCGGTTACAAATTATCGAAAATTTAAGGGCATAAAATATACCTAACTTAAAAATTAAATATTTTATGTCCTTAAATTATCGCTAGTTCGTGACCGAACACATTGTATTTTACTTATAGATTAGTATGCATAGTACATACGAATAGCACAAATACCTAATTGATTAACTTCGGTTTTATGCTTCACCGTTTGTTAGGAGATTCCTTTTGAAATTGTTATTGTAAGAACACTAATTATTTTATTTATAATACTAAATGATATTATGTTAATAACTTTAATATAATTACGTTGATATGTGCCTGTTATATTTGAAATTGTTTACAGTTTTATTCTAGTAGACAAACGCCTTATTAGAGTGTGTAGTAGGAATAAGATGCTTGTTTTGCCTAGTCACTTATTGTAAATATTTTCTATAGATCTTAATATATCTTTACAAGCACTTTAACTTGCTTCCTGCCGTGCGAAGGGGTTTTTACACATCCATACAAATTGATAAATGGATCCAATTGTATGAAATATGGTACGTCGATACCACAGATCTGTTACGACTTCGTATTATAATCTTAAAGAAACAAATGTACTTAATTTTATAAACAGTCTTAATTTTTATAGTACATAATAATAGTGCCATTTTTTGTAGGAAACCAAAAATCTTTTGCCAGGTTTTAAACATATTATGTATTCCATTGGTTCAATTGTCTGTTCAAAATAATTTTAAAGTGTGAGCAGACAGACCTAGCGCCTGTAAACGACTGAAATTGTTTCTGTATGTAATCCATTCCAATAAATAAGTAACCTCAAGGTGACTCCAATTAGAGTGCAACATGATATCTGCATATTCTATTGTTCTCTATTCTTACTCCTCCGTTCAGCTTTTAATTATAAAGTCATTATGTTCAAGTACCTGCATAATATTATATTACTTAAGATTTAACAAAATTGCATTTATTTTTATATCTTATTAAAACTGTCACAATGACAAGAGTGATTTTGAGTGTTGAAGTAGAAAGATTTTTATTGAGTCTTTGTTTTGTGTAATTGACTATATAAAAGAATTGTATTATTAAACTCACAATTTTGCATTTTATGATTATTTTTAATGGCACAAATTAATTATATTTTTACTTTAAATCTCAAAGGGATGTTAACATAATTTATATTATTATACACATTTCTATTTATTAAGTAAAATTAAAACACAATGTATAATGCATTACATATTTATTGTTTTTTAAGATAATTCATTACTTACATTTAGGTTCTTTCAATTTACAATATTTTAATAATACATACATATATCCTTAATATCCTCATGTGAAAATACAATATAACTGAGGGTCATGTACAAATCCTTTAGTTTATAGTTAACTAGAAAACGCACGACCTGTTTGTAAGAATCATTAGCAATAGCAAGTTTTGTTCACAAACTCCGTTCGCCAAACAAATGTATTTAATAGGTTGGATTGCGCCGCCAACAATTGACCCCCGGGTCCCGTATGTGGGCGACTCATTCATTAAGTACGTTCCGCGTGTCAGCATGCAAATAGGAAGCTTATTGCAAACGCTGTAAGGTCGAAAGCGGCGCGACCACCGACCACACGGCCAGGCCAATGAGTGTTGCCATAATAGTTTGTTTCACTGTGGACCAACACGCTATCAGGTTAAGTTTGGTGTACAAATATTATTTTTATATGTAAACCGCTTATTGCGCATACACTTAGCAGAGTAGGTTGCAAGTAGCGTTTAAACTACACGAGTAGTTGATGCGCCTCTACGCTATTATATTCCGAGAAATGTATTTTTATAGGGACTGATTGTAATGTACAGAGGCCAAAATTGTTCCAGTTTTGTCAGTTTATAGATAATTTGATAAAGTTTCTAAGTCACATCGTTTGTACCTAACCGCTTTGTAGACAGATCCAGTAGCCCGCGGCCACTAAACTATGGATAAGCGAGCACAAATTGTAACTAATAAATTAGCTATCTGGCCGTAGCCCGTTCGCTTGTAGTATCGCTCATTGTAAATACCGCCTCGAGGCAACTGTCTGGGACACCAAATACCCGCATAAAGCCAAAATTAACCATTCTCCATCCACACTTCAATACAAAATCCATTATTGCGTTTGGGTGTACGCGTACGATACCATCAGCGAACGGACTACAACCATTACCTAAGTGTAAGATTTTGGAAAATCTAGAGGTTTTAATAAAACATCCTGCCGAAGTCAATTTTATGTTTTATTATTTCAAAAATAATTCCAAAATAAGCAACAAACAAATAACAACGTAAAAAACATCTTAGTGCTTATATAGCCTGCTAGGACGAGCTCCGAGCGACCTCGCGCCGCTCGGGGAATTATATAGCGACTATATCTACATACATATTTCATCTCCGCTCAGATACAATACTCCGCTCAGGATTCGTGATAACGTCACTAGATGCCGCTGGGCACACGAAAGTCACGTTAGTTCCAGTCTCAATACAAAATAGTCTACCAGATACATCTACTTTAGGCACTACATCTGGATAATTCACCGTGCATCTCGCTCTCACCAAACCGCACCTGTCTACATATTTAGAATGGCACTCCTTTAAAGACCTGTATGAGGTGCTTATATAAAAGAAGATATATCTAATGTATACAGTCTAAGGTGTTATAAAACCTACTTTAGATCAAACCTACAGTTCGACGAAATACATACCTCTCTATAATACATATTGTCAATACGTTCTCATGTTGCACAGTAAGCTCCGTCTTCCATTACTGTGTAGCGGTGAAATAAATACGACTATGTATAGTGTATAAATTCATATAAATTCAGATTCACCTTATAAGTAAAACTTTACATCCACTTGAGCTATAAACAGTAAGGTAGTTACATATTATATCTAAATTAAATCCATATCCACCCATAAAATACGCAATGTTCCAAAACAGCGTAAATTCGATACACGTAGTTTTATATAAATATATCGATGCTATTACTATAAACTACAGTAAGCTAACGATATGATGGACGCTGCACCCTGCAGACTGGAGACACTCCGTTAAGCATATCAAAATAAAACGTATAATAATACGTCGACAACAGAGAAAGAAAAGGAAAAGAAGAAAAGTCTATCGTTAAATATTTACTACAATTTTTATGTAAGACTTTAGTGTATGTCGCAATATAGAAAGTAACCGATACAATGTGGTTCCCACAGATGTGTATTAACGAGCCTCGAGTATTAATTACCTAATAATAAAAAAGTTATCTCAGGCGTTTAAAACGTTTAGATCGGAACTGGTTATAAAAAGACGGGTGCATGAAGCATGACGCCCTCGGCCGCCACCGGTACAAGGTCATGCATAAAAAAGCTAAAACTAAACAGAAGTGATAGTTAAAAGGAGCGGCGGCTCAATTAATAAACGAAAATCCACGTAACCGAGGCCGGTCCTGTAACGTAGCTAGGGTGTAACATTAGCGGGAACGTAACTAAAAGGTCAATTAAGCGCTGGAATACAGCGACAATGGATCGACATATTCAATCCAACTCAGCGTCCAGTATCCAGTTGTACTCAAGTGGAGCAGCCACTACATTTTCAATCCGCTCACTGCCACGCACATTGTCTAAGGAACTAACAAATGGAACTACTGGACTCATCTAAAAATGGGGTCCAGAATCCCCGCCGATCAAGCGTCACTGTAATCTAGCGCTAGATGGACCTACTGCGTAAATGTAATTAGGCTCTCACGGCGGAAACTTAATCGACGATGGAGAGCTGCGCGTAACCTATGAGGCCCTTCTCGTCGGCGGGCAGCGCGGGGTCGGCCGAGTCCAGGCGGAAGGTGAGCGTGCGCGGCGGCGGCTCGGCGGCCGGGAACAGGTGCGAGTCCACCAGCCGCTGCAGCTGCGTCGCGATGGCGTCCGCGTCGCGCGCCGCCACCAGCCCCGCGCCCACCAGCTCCGTGGCGATGCCGTCCGCCGAGTCCTTGCCCGCCGCGAACTCGAACCGGATGTCGTTGAGCTCCTTGCGGTCGTTGCGCATGCGCAGCACCAGGTTGATCTGCGGCGCCTCCTTCGCGCCCAGCGAGCCGATGGTGAAGCCGGCGCCGCCCGCGCGCGGCTCCGACTCGCTCTCGCTGTCTGAGGAGTCGGCGCGCGCCAGCTGGTTCATGGGCCGGTCGCGGCGCGCCTCACCCTCCTCGTCCTCGTCCTCCTCCTCGCTCTCCCACACCCACTCGCCCGTCTCCATGCGGTGCAGGCGGCCCGAGGTGCCCGGCTGCCGCTTGCTCGCCTTGTGCACGCGCGTCTCCATGCTCGGCCCAATCGACACCAGCGTCTGCACCAGGTACTTGCGGTCCTTCGCCTTCTTGAAGAACGAGTGCTTCAGCAGCTCCGTCGCGGACGGCCGCTTCGTCGGGTCCTTCTGCAGGCACTCCGAGATCATCTTCCGGAAGGTCTTCCCGTACGCCTTGTACTGGTCCTTCTCCTCGGCGCCGGTGTCGAGGGTCGGCGGGTCGTTCTGCAGGGTCAGCATGAGGACCTTCATCGGCGGGTACTTGTGGTAGGGGGCGGTGCCCGTCGCCATCTCGATGGCGGTGATGCCGAAGGACCAGATGTCGGCCTTGAAGTCGTAGCCGTGGTTCTGCTCCATCACCTCGGGGGCCATCCAGCAGGGCGTGCCCACGAACGTGTGCCGCACCTTCTGCCGCGATAGGTCCCGGCCGGTGGCGAGCCACGCCGACACGCCGAAGTCGGCGATTTGAACCGTTCCGTCGTCTCCCAGGAGAATGTTACCGGCCTTTATGTCTCTGTGAATTTGACCGTTTTGATGGAAGTACTCGAGCCCTTTCAGGACCTCCTTGAGGACGGTAGCGATGGTCGCTTCGTCGAACACGCCGTGGATGCAATTGGAGATCCTCATTTTATGTTTAATGATGTCTAGCAAGCTGCCGCCCTCGAGGAGCCTCAGCACGAGCCACAGCTCCTCCTTCACCACGAAGCTCGTGTAGTAGGTGACGACGTTCTCGTGGTTGCAGCTGGACATGGCTTGGATCTCCTTGAGCAGCTCGTCCATGGAGGTGTTCCATTTCTCCAGGTTTATCCGTTTGATGGCGCACTTCTCGCCGCGCGGCTGGCAGTACGCGGCGTGCACCACGGCCGTGGCGCCGCACCCGATCACTTCTAGAAGCTCGTAGTCATCTTGACTGTTGGGCCATGTGTGTCCAGAACCGGCCATTTTGAATTTATAAAACGAGCCTTCAACAAGGTTTGATACTAAAGTAAGTTAGCTAAACAGTTGTGCTCAATGCGAGCCCTGATTTAAAATAAAATATATTGAAGCTGTTTTTAATGAATCATAAGTTTTACTGGGATGACCTTGTCACCCATATTGATATGGTTCACAGGTGTATAGTTTCGTATCACGAGCTGGAGTAGTGTATCTCGACACTCAAACCGATGCAGTGGTTGGTTTTCTTCAGACAGTTCTTCTATGCTGTTCTTACTTTTTTTTATTAACGCCTGATAATAATCTACAGTCGAAGGATAAAGGTAATCACCTGCAATCAAAAATATATTTTAGTTTTATTTTCAATTAAAAAGTGCTCTAAAAGTAATTTCTTCAAGAACAAAACAGAACAAGAACTTTTGCTAGATTTCAAGGTTGCAAGTTTCTCTAAGATACATCTAAAGCAATCTTTAATAGATTGCATCTCAATCCTGGAGGACTATCATACAACTAGGGCCAATTCCAAACATGAATGTTCTGCTAAAGTTCAAATAAAGCTGTTTGGAGTGGCCACTCGCCAAATTAATTTATACAAAAAAAGGAGAAATTTTGTGCATGCTTACCTGGCAATAGGTGCAATATTCCATCATTGGCTCTGATAGTGATTGGGTAAAACAGTTCATTACCCAACCAACTCCTGTCCTTGGCAAATCTTATTAGATCATCAATATCAGAGTAACAGTTCAGACGATTTAGTTCATAGATCTGTGGTGGGTAAAACAGTATATCTGTCTTTGTGCTCCTATCAATTATTTCAGATGGACTTGTCCACTGTAATGTAAAAAAAATCTAGTTTGTAGTTTAACAATTACGATGTTTAGTTAGCATATTAATTAAATGTAGAAAAACCATTTCTTTATTGTAAAATTTAGTAATTTCTGCTTACTTAATTTACATAAACATCACAAAAAGCCTGCATTATATTAGATAAACAAAATATGCTGAGAAGTTTCTTGTGTTATTTATTATTCACCAATCATAAAATGCCAAACAAGGAGGGTGCTGTAATGTCTTAAGTATGTTTTATTTGGCAACCTACTGGTAATTTAATAGCATAATATCTCTCTCATAATACCTCTGTGTTGACTACTTCAGAGTTGCCTTCTACGCCCTCTGGTTTACTTTCAAATGCAGTTACAAAGAATGCAGTGTCGAAGCGCTTGGGAGCTCTGGCAGGGGTCAACCAGTTGCTCCAATAGTGCAGGGCCCACAAATCTGGGTAACAGTTGTACTCCTTGCAGAGACTGTACAACTCTTGCGGATCTTTGCTCACCTGAAAACAACAAAAACATGCTGTTTGTACCTAATTAAGCTTTGTACTGTAGCTGTAAATGGGTATGTAAAATATACTGTAATGAGAGAGACAGTAGTTGCATCACCTCAGACGGACTGAAATAATATACTGTTGTAAAATGTCATAATTTCACTCAAGACTAAAACATACAGTATGCTTTCAAAATTAAGGAAACATTTTTTTCTCCTTGATGATAAAACATAAATATAAAAAGATGCAAACATTAACATGCATAAAAGTTCTGATGAAATATGTATGAATGAATAAAATGTTTTAAATAATGTGATTGTTATTATAATGTACAGGGCATGAGACAAAATTACTATTATTTGTCTCAGGTTAACCATCGTTTGACTTTACCAAGCATAGCTTAGCAATTTTTTTATGACAGACAAATGCTATAGAAACAATCATATTCATAAATAATTTAAATTGGGTGTTAATTAACTTAATGAATTATATTCTCACAATGGAAATAAAGGTGTTTATTGCCCTATACAAAGCACTGCGTAATTAATTTATTAAATGAGAAATAATAAATACTAACATCATTATCATTTTGTAACAATTTTTTGAACAAATATATTTCTTTGATGTTCTGAAACAAGGCTGTAATCGGTACCTGCATTGTGCTTATTATAATAAAGTACTTGTTTCATTATATAATAATTATCAGTTTCTTTTTCTATCTTGCCATTGTGACACATTTTTAACTATATTATTATGTCAACAATGTGTATGAACATAGTAAGTACACTTGATGATTCATTGCTTAAAAGTTGATATCTAAACAAATAAAATCTACTATAAACAACATAAAGATTATTCCTAACTTACAGTTTCTCATATATTTATCGCCACAATACAATATATTTAAACAAATGAAAAAAATTGTATTTGTATTGACAGATGTAGACTATGAAATCCTTGATAAACTTGGCATTATAATACAATCCTTAATTTTGAAATTATAAAAAGCTGAATTGTTTTATACAAAGTAATGATTTCAACCAAAATAATCACTGGAAATGTTGATAGGTACAAACCATTCCAAAATTATATTTTTAATGCTATGGCCTTAGTTCCTTAACTAAACTATTGACTTAAGGAATAAATAAATACAGGTGAACTTTTGACGGTCACTAACAATCTGGAGCAAAAACTAGGACTGATTCCCATCAATATACAAGTAAGTGCTTTACTACAATCCCACATGGTAAACTATTTTTATTTTATCTAAACTATTAGTGATTAATGGTCTCTGTCGTTTAGGTTAATGACTGAGTAACTATGATGATTATTACATAAAAAATCCCTCAGATGAATGACATTTAGGAAAAATTAAACAAATGCTTCATGACAGATAAACCTTTTGTTTTCCTATTCCTCACCTGACTTTGCCAGTATTTTATGTCAACATCCTTTAGAACACTAGCCCAAATGCTGCCCCGTTTGTCTTTATGTCCTGTACTGCAAAGGAGGAGCCCCAACTCTTCAAATGTCTCTCTGATTGCAGTTATCCGTAAAGCTACATGCCTGAAGAATGAGATGAAAATACTTTGAACATATCTACTGTGACATTGTATGCCACTAGTGCTAACTACCTGAGTCAATATATGTATAACTGAGTACACACATGTGGAAATCCACCAACACTAGCATGTACTTAAAAATAGTTACAGTAATATTTGATAAAAATGGAATGGTAACAAAATAAAAGTATGTTAATCTTTATCTAGACATGGTGCAATGGAATGCCAATTGCAAAATTATGATAATGATTACCTAGAATATATTATGTATGACAAGCCAGCTGATAATCAATTCTGAGAAATCTCGAATACCATCTGGGTTAACTAATGTCTTCAAAGTGAGATAAGATGTATACCTTCGTACAGGATTATCTCCAAAAATTGGCGTGATGGAGGAGCCAGCGCGATGTAGTGCGTCAAAGTCGCGTTGAGAGTAACCGAATGACGCGAAATGTTGCAGCCAGCGGTCGGCGCCGTCGGCCGCCTCGCACACCCCGCCAGGAAACACTACACTGTTCGGGAACGACGCGCGACTCGTTCGAGTCTGCAATAAGATGTCGTAATTACCGCCGGCAAAGCAAACACTCGATGAAGGCTCCCCGTAACCCTTAGCTAACACTATCAAGGAAGCTGAATCACGCCAGCATTTTCTGATCGCCCTGTTCATAATTCGAGGCGACGAATGCCGATCTTATGCAGGCACGTATTACCAACTGCAGACTGGGGTTATAAAATGTAACAACGAAACTTACGTAGCTATTTGTGCGAATAGAAGTACAGATGAATTCGCTATTGCGTTATCTAATATGATCAATGATAAGTTTGTTATTACAATCGCAGAGACTGGTTTTTTGATGAAACTACAGAATATAAAAATAGCACAACTTGACATTCACATTCATCAATTCATATTTTTTTTCAATGGAGTGAGTTTAAATAGATTAAATAATAATAATTTCTACACAGAGTACAAAACCACTCAGCGTTTTGTTAAAGTAGGTTATTATAGGGATGTAAAATACCGTTATCAATTATTCCGGTATTTTTCGTAGTTTATATAATATTTTAATACGTTTTATTACAATAGTTTATTTTGCTTTATGTTTTGACACTTCTGACGGAATATTGATTGAGTATTTGGAACTTAAAAACAAGACAAGAAGGAACAGGAACCCTTTGTGAATTTAGATGTAAGACTTTTTTCATGCAACTGTTTTGAATTATGTTAAAAAAATTATAGATCATGAGTCACTGTTTTCCAAATAAACTAAGTTCAGTTAAATTATTATAAATTCCTTTTCTCGGGAATGAAAAACCTAAACAGTAGAGATCTGAAATGCAAAATGCAAAAGTCCTCTTTGGTAAACAAATTTACACTGTTAACAATATATAATAATAAGGTTCAATATATCAGGACTAATTTGTTAAAAACGATCACCCGTAGGTGCCCACCGCGAACTACAAAGCGCATTAAATACCATAAGCCGAAAACAAATAACTATTATGGCAAGCGCATCCGCGCATACACTGTGCCACATATATGTAACAATATTCCATTTGACGTAAATACTATTAAGTCTCGGCTTTTTGCTAAAAAGAAACTACATGAGTATTATTTAGAGGCTATAACTTGATGGATGTAAATGGGTATTTAATTAGAATGCTTGGTTAAGAAATGTAAATATGCATACACCCATGCATTGTTACTATTTATATACATATATAAGATAAATAGCTATTGCCAGCAGCTTTGTATACGGAAATTATGTTTTAACTTATTCAAATTTTTGTCCTGTTTTCCCGGGAAGCCTTTTAATGTACCGGGATGAAAAGTTGTTTAAAATATGACCCAGGGTATCAGTAACAACTTTACCAAGTTTCATCGAATTCCGTTCAAGTGTTTTTATGTGATGCCCGGACAGACAAACAGACACTTTGAGTTTTATTATAGTATAGATATGTTTATTTGCATTTCTTAATTAAATAAATATATATATGTGTGTAACATGAATATAATAGTATATGAGTTTATAAGTTAGCAAACAAGTATGTACTACTCTCAATATTGTAATGTTAAGAGCGTTCAGTCTCCGCCTACAAACTGTTTCAACGGTTTGGCGGGTATGATTATAAACGAGTTATGTTTGTTAGTAAATAAATAAATTAAAAAAAAAAAAAAAAAAAAAAAAAATAATTATTTAATGCCAAAACTAATTTCATTTTACCATTTATTATTTATTTAAGGTTATTTAAATAAATATTTTCATAAAAAGTAGTCAAAAAATTGTCCTCTAAAAGAAACGAAGTATACTACATTAATTAGTTCGCGCACGAGCCCCGAAGAAGCGGGGGCTGGGTGAATCTATGTAACAAATAAACGTTATTTGTTAATCGTCCATTGCTAGCAAGATATAGGCCTCCCCTAGAATTAAACATGTTTATATACGATGATTACATTTTTTTTAAATCGACAATTTATCTGAACTATGTCGAGTCAAAACTCAAAATTCCTCAAAAAACTCTCGCGCAGACTGGTGGTAACTTGTGATAAAACCATTAAAACAACCTTTTTTATTACCAAAAATACCGTATGATTTTGTTATTTATATTATCTGATTACATTAATTTTCTATGGACTATACTAAGCTTATTTGCGTTCTCTGTGGTGATGTCACTGTCACCTATTGACAGAATCACTTCACAGTGACTGACAGTCCGTCAGTGTCAGAAGATGTGCCATGCCATGCCAGCCAACTGCCAAACAAAGCAGCCAGTGAAGAGAAATATAAAAAAAAACCTATTTAAGTGAATGAAATAACATCGAAAAGTTTTGCTTGTATAGCTATCAGTATTTATTATTATTTGTACTAAAATAGGGATTTATTATAAAGATATACAGTATTGTGACGACGACGTTGAATAAACAGTTAAGCACAGTAACAAAATATCAAGTGCCTACAGAGAATTTCTAAAGAAGAACAATTAAAGCAATTTGTAGTGGCCACAGTTGTTTCTTTCGACCTTAACTTAACTTAACTTAACTTTAAAGGTGGATAACCAAACCGGGAAAAAGTAGTTGGTACTCTAAATAATTTTTTTCTGCTTTTACCATTTCATAGTCATCGAGGTTGTATATTTTGTACGAGTGGCGTATAACATAGACTTGGTAACATTGGCCTCATACATTTGGATACTAAAATCAGTATTTTTTCACAATTTAGAGGATGTTCCGGCCGTTGTGGGTGCTACGGCAGGGGCGGCGGTCCCGCGCCGTCAGCACTTGGTCCCCACTTGCTACAGCTTTCAACACCCGACCAACAACTAGACCTATCTTTGAGGCACTGAGGGAACGAACGGTATGCTATTAACTTGATTATTTTGTAGTTCTAGTAGTCATGTGTAATGTTATATTGTGTTGTTATACATATTTTGCTAATTAAACTGATTTATTTTTAATAGCATTATTCTCTAAAAATTTATATTGTCCTCTGAATTACTAAGTCAGCCACCATCAATGCGTGACTAAAAACACTATCTAAGCCACTGTATATCTCCGATATAAGCTATTATGTGGTAGTTATTTTGAATCTAATGTAACCCATTCCGTTTTGGATTCCTATAGCTTTTTTCACTGCGGGGGCTTCGCCCCCGAGCCCTCCTTGTCTACTTAGCGTGAGCATGCCCCCACGCCCTCTGTCACGGGGGGCTCTGCCCCCCAGTGATCCCCTCCACCGTTCATCTTTTTTCACCAATGTTTAAAATGTTGGTTGGTTGTAAAATCCGTGGCTGAGTTAGTAAATTCGGTGGTGACATAAATTAGTGGGACAAGTAAAAATAATTGCTGGTCTTTATTTGACACTTTCTTTGGAATATTCTGGTGGCATTTAAAAAAAGGCGAATTAGTTTATTAGAAGCATTTTCCCGTGGCTTAGTTATAAAATCAGAGGTTGGTTCCGTGGCCAAAAAAATCTGTGACTTAAAATTCCCCTATTTTATTTATATACTCTTAAACAGTAAACTGATGACAAACATTTTTAAAAGTATTTCCTGAGTTATTGTAAATTAGTTTTATCATATTATTTGTTAATTTCAGGGATTGTTTAATAAGCCAGAACTTACAAGTTTCGAAGGTTTTTATGCTTTGAAAGAACAAGCTATAGCTGCAACAGATCGTTTGATAGAAGAGGCCACATCAAACCCTACTCGGCCTATGGTGGAGATATTCGATGAGCTGTCGGACACACTATGCAAAGTGGCTGACTTGGCGGAATTCGTCCGCATTGCCCACCCACAACCACATTTTGCAAGCGCTGCTGAAGATGCTTGCATCAGTGTCAGTGGAGTTGTTGAAAAGTAATTATGATTTTGTCCGCAACCACTTATAACATATTTCACATGTTAATGCTATACCAAAATATATAGCAACCGAAATTGCTCGTTGTACCGGTGGCCAAGACCAACTTGTTGGCGAAGGCGCCGATAACACGGGCAATAAAGGTAACAAATAAGGTCCATGATATGATTGACATTTTTAATGACCATTGGAATAAGATTGCAATAGTTATACTATATATTATTTGTTATTGTAATTAGTTTTAATATTAGTTTTAATTTTACAGGTGTTGGTTTATGTTACATGTATTGTTAATTAGTGTTAAAATTAGTTTTAAATTTATTTGCCTAACGCATTGGGTTATGGCCTGTAATGTTAGGATGTAAGAAAATGAAAATAAATAAATAAATAAATATGTATTTAAGTCATATTATATAATATTGGTAAAGTAGTTAATTTAATTTAATTAAAGTTAATTAATAGTAAGCTAGTGTTGGCAACCTTTAACTTCTTGATGCTGTTGTATTCCTATTGCCTGGAAGTCGTGGGACACAACAACGTATGTAGGTCACACCCTGAAGTAACATTTCCTTGTTATTTAAATAAATAAAAAACCTAACTACAAACTGTTCAGGTTAAACACGCATAAAGGTCTCTACGAAGCGCTGCGCGACTCAGTCGAGCGCGGCACGTCAGGCGACCAGCACTTGGCGAAGCTGTTTCTCTTCGACTTCGAGCAGAGCGGCATTCAGTTACCGGAGGGACGACGGCGGCGCGTGGTAAAGCTGAACGACCTCATTCTGCAGACCGGGCAGCGGTTCATGGCCGGCGCGGCAAAGCCCCGGAGAGTGCCGCGGGAGGCCGTGCCGCAGAATGTTAGACAATTGTGAGTACTCTTGTTTCTATTTGAATTGTAGGTTCTTGTGAAATTTGAGCAAGGCTCGGTGAAGTGGCCATTCTAATAGCCATGGCCATTATAATATTTGTAATTTCGAAAAATCGAATAGAAGTTGATTTTTTAAAAAAATCCACCGGGCTAAAGTCCCTCCTCAGTATACGGCAACCCAAACGAAAGTAGAATTATTTCGAGCTGACTCAAATATGTCTAAGAATCAACGTGAGTAGAGTATAATGTAGTGAATGCTTCCATTTGGCAATATAGACGGAGATAAAATGTTTTTTCGCCGCTTACTTTCTCAGTGGATCGAGCGTCGATACAAACGTCGACACTTATCCGTTACTATTAATTTATATAGCAACACTCTATTTGTCGAATTATGGATTCGACTATAATTTCGTTCGTTTGTAGACTAGCAAAAAAAGATAGTGTGTTGTTGAACCGTCAAAGCCCACCAGTTTCAGCTCAGACGGCGACAGCGTGATAGTGTCGGGTGTGTACGCGGAGTGCGGCGAGGCGGCGGCGCGCGAGGCCGCCTACCGCCTGTACCTCGCGCCGGACCAGCACCAGGAGCAGCTGCTGACGGCCACGTTGCAGGCCAGGCACGAGCTCGCGGCCGTCTGCGGGTTTGACAGCTATGCTGACAGGTCAGTTGACAGTCACCACAGACCACTGCAGCGGGTTATATGGCGTGGTAAAAGCGCAGTAAAGGAATATGACGTTTTTTAGACGAGTCTTATTTAGTAAACATTCTTGGTACATTTTTTTTTAAATTAAAAAAATCGGCGTGGTTGTCAGTGTGTGGGTGGATGCGAGCTTTAGTAATATTTATTTGTTTGAAAAATATCAGCGATCCGCCCTGAACAATTTTCTAGTGTGTTGTCTATATAAATGAAAAAAACTCAGGTGTTTTTTTCAATAAATAAATACATTGTCTTACAGGGCTATCAAAGCAAGTACAATGGAAACTGCCTCGAATGTTGGCAAGTTCTTAGATATATTGTCGGACAACCTACACGATAGGGCCAATATCGATTTTGAATCGATGCTTAAAATGAAGAGGCTAGAGACGCCGTATCAGGTATGTATGTCCCTAAGTTTTGTACGCAGTACGCACGTCACTATATACTATGTTTTCACGTCACTATATGCTATATACTATGTTAGATACTATGTTTTCTGTATGCAATGATCCCATAAAAATAGTAAAAGCCGTTAATATTCACAAAAAAGCATGTTTTAGTGTATACACTTTATTCTATCTGAAGGAAAGAACTAGTTAGAAGTGGTTTATGTGGGCTAATAAATCATCCCATCTAAATCAATGCATAGAAATAGACTCATTCATTGAATAAATCAATCAACTCATTACCGGTTTATTACATTGTATTTTTAGGACAAACTAATGTGCTGGGACACACCATACTTCACGCACAAGGCCAAGACTCAGTTGCTGAACGTGGCCAACTGTGACTTCAGCCCGTACTTCTCGCTCGGGGGGTGCATGGAGGGGCTCAACATGCTCTGCCAGGAGCTCTACGGCATCACGCTTAAGTCGGAGGAGATGTTACCTGGTGAGAAGTTGTGAATTTTATCCTGCTCGAAGGACCAAATATTATGTAGCTGGGTAACGTGAAGACATGACGATTTCGTTATTACAAATAGGGAGTAGTTCAACAAATCATTAAGAAACTAATAATACTTTCACTTTTTATACGCATACAAAAAACTCAACACATGTAAATTGGCTGATCAAAATCCTTGTAATTGAAAAGAAGAGAAAAAATACTGTTTAATACAGACTTGCCCAATGCAGTAAAATTAATCTGATTTGTATAAGGTCCTCATTTCTCGCTCATTAGCGAATAATTTAGTTTGTTTGCACTTTTTAAATTTCTCTCACAAATTTTAAATACGGTCTCGTTTGGACTCCAGGTGAATCCTGGGCCCCGGACGTATACAAGCTAGCCGTGGTGCACGAGTCCGAGGGGCTGCTGGGGTATATCTACTGTGACCTGTACGAGCGGCCCGGCAAGCCGCACCAGGACTGCCACTTCACCATACAGGGGGGGAAGTTGCTGCCCGATGGCACTTACCAGGTATTGGGGACTATATGGGAGATGTGATCAGTTGTACTTGGAAGATTCTCTTGATGTTATTCAAAAGGTTAATGTTGTTATTGTTTGTTTAGTTGCCAATGGCCACTGGGCCCAATTTGAGCTATTGTTGCTGGTAACCGTACCTATATGTATTTTGTCATCTCCATCATAGTAAATGCTGCACTTTCATTGTGTGAATACCAAGCATTAAAGCTGATCGCACATATCGCACCTTCAGTGGAAAAATGGCATAAGATGAAAATTGCAATTTTACAGGACAGCAAAAAAACTGTTAATATATCAGTAAGTAGTCAAAGGAATTTACATTACGATTTCTTGCACAAAACTGTCAAGATTAATGATAGAAATTTGAAAAAGAATTGAGCATGTGCAGCTTTTTTCCCACTCCAATCATATTAATAACTAAAATTCAACGTAAGACGACTTATGCTTTTTTCCACTGAGGTCTGATAAAACAAATACAACAACATACAACAAATTCTAAATGCGGCGCGTTCGGCGCATACGTTGCTGACATATGTGTGATCAGCTTGAGCAGTGCCAGATTTATATTTTTTATCAGTGTAGGCTAATTTATTTCCGCCGCCCCATATGTACCTTTCAAAAATAATAATTTTCCATTCATAGTAAGGAAGGCACTGAATTAGTCACAAAGAAAGTGCGTAAAAAACAAGAATTACAAGTGTTTTTACGGCACTTTTTAATAGCAAAATCATCTATAATATCATCTTGTGAAATCTGCCGCCCCTAGGCCGCGGCCTATACGGCCTATTGACAAATCCGGGACTGAGCTTGAGTGATCCCATCTGTAAACCCCAGAACCCGATCGTAGTGATAATGCTATCACTGAGCGGCGGGCACCGGTCGGGGCCGGCGCTGCTGTGCGCGGGCGCCGTGGACAACCTGTTCCACGAGGCGGGCCACGCGCTGCACTCCATGCTCGGCCGGGCGGCGCACCAGCACGTCGCCGGCACGCGCTGCGCCACCGACCTCGCCGAGCTGCCCTCCGTGCTGTTGGAGTACTTCGCCTCCGATCCGCAGGTCGGGTTTCATTTTGATACATGTAGTGCGAACGTGCGTGTATGTATCAATACGTTGGGGTGCTTGTGTGACTGTGTGTGTTACAGTGTTTGTGTGTGTGTGTGCTCAGTCATCATTATACATACACTAAGAAACTACCGTTTGCAAGACTTGGTTGAGTCAAATGTAGACTCACGCGCCAACTCAGAGTCACTAACGGTTTATTTAAATCGCTCCTTAGTTTTACTATCTATGTCTGTGTTAGTACAGAATTTGTGTGGAGATTATTTACTAAGGAGCGATTTAAGCAACCGTTAGTGACTCTGAGTTGGAACGTAAGTGGAATTGAATAATGTGTATTTATTGACGTGTGAGTGTGACAAGTGTATTTTATAATAGAAAAATGGAAATGAAATTATTTATGAAGCAAACAACATTACAATAAACTCAGTGTCAATAGCTCCTTCACTAGTATTCCTTTTGTTGTGGGAAGCTCTATGTGAGTGTGTGAGTACGAGTGCATATGTGATGTGTGAGAATGTGTGTGTGCGTGCGTGCACGCGCGGTTGTGTGTTCATTGAGTCATTATACATACAAGTAACTACCCTCTGCAAGACTTGGTTGAATAGGATGTAGACTAAACGACTGAATAATGTCTATATTTTGTTGACATTGTTAACCGACTTCAAAAAAAGGAGTTACCTCAGAACTTTCGACTGGGTGAACCGATTTTGATGATTCCTTTTTTAATCGAAAGCTGGTGCTTGTCATGTAGTCCCACTTAAATTTGAGCGAGATCTGACAATGGCATCCATATAAGTCTTTTTGCATTAAGTATGTGTGCGACAAATGGACGAATAACTCAATATCACGCCAACCGTTTTTTTTTTGCTTTTTTTATTGTTATTGGAAAGGATTAACTTCATTTGAAGTCGGTTTATTTGTTAAAATTTTAGATTATTTGACAATGTGTTTGTCGGCAGGTGGTTCGCCGGTTCGCGCGCCACTTCCAGACGCGAGAGCCGATGCCCGAGGACATGCTGCAGAGGCTGTGCGCTTCCAAGTACTTGTTTGGAGCTAGCGAGATGCAATTACAGGTATTGCTATAAATATAGTAATTTCATGACGTTATATATTCGATATTTTTGTGAGAGGCTACGTATCACTGTTGTCAATAAAGTGCGGTGATTATTTCTTTGAAAGAGTTTGAAATTTTTTACTAATTTTATTCTCCACTAAACGTCAGTGATAGAAAATTCCCATCACAAGCTGTCATGTACTATGTTATAAACATTTAACATTGATTTTGCTACATAAAACACAAACATTATGTAATATTATGGAAGCATTATGTAACGTTTTTGTATCATGATTTCATTCAAAATCAATGTAGGTATCATTGATACACTTATGCAAATAATTTTTTTATCTACCAGCATATCAGAAAGGTGCTTTATCATGGAGGAGAAGAAATGTAAAGAAACTCCTCAGTAATTCTTTTAAAATGAAAATTATTTATTTCGCAGGTGTTCTACTCGGCGCTGGACCAGCAGTACCACGGCGCGGGCGCGGCGCGCGCGGCCAGCACCACGCACGTGTTGCAGGACGTCCAGAAACAGTACTATGGACTGCCGTACGTCGAGAATACGGTATGGACTTATGGAGCTCTTCTATGTCTATAGGGATCTTTTCGCATTTGACTACATCGCTTTTTTATGGTAATAGCCGGCATGAGCTGTCGATCAGATGGTAAGCTATCGTCGCCTATGAACATCGACACCAAAGGCATTTCGGAAGCATTGCCGGCTGAGAAGAAAAAGAGATAAAGAAAATGGCCATGGCATAGTTCAGTTATATGAGTAGCCCAGTCGGTCGACTGATTGCATACATATCGCATTTGCCTAAAGGTACTAAAGTGCACCACGTCTATAAGTTTACGATCAGAATGGACTTGGATTTGGTGCGCAAGATCCTTTAGTGTTCGGTTTACACATATTAAGTAGTTAGTAGATAGCTAAATTTTAACTAAATTGTCTGTTTACAAGTACTAATTTACTTAAAATTTATTAATTAAAATTTATTTACCAACTTAACTACTTACTACGTGTAAACGGAACATTAATCGCATGTTTCATGTAATTGGGTCGAAATAACGATATAAAATAGAAGTTTCTGCTACCCGTTTGCATTTAAAATGTATGATCTCCATCATGTTACGAGTATAAGGTGTTGTCTATATTCAGGCGTGGCAGCACCGCTTCAGCCACCTGATCGGCTACGGCGCCAAGTACTACTCGTACCTGATCTCGCGCGCGCTGGCCTGGAGCGTCTGGAAGCGGCACTTCGAGGCCGCGCCGCTGAGCCGCGCCGCGGGGGACGCGCTGCGGCACGGCGTGCTGCGACACGGCGGCGCGAGACCGCCACAGGTATTTTTTTAATATGACATAAGCTAGTGCTTGACAACGATCCCACCTGATGGTAAAAAAAAGCAAAGCAACAACCCATAATTGTCTCACTGCTGGGCTTGGGGTCTCCTCTCACAATGTGAGGGGTACAGGCCATAGTCTACCACGCTGGCCAAGTGCGGATTGGTAGATTTCACACACCTTTGAGAACATTATGGAGAACTCTCCGGTGTGCAGGTTTCCTCACGATGTTTTCCTTCACCGTAGCAAGTGATAATTACTTGTAATATGCACATAATATTTGAAAATTAGAGGTGCGTGCCAGGATTTGAACCCGGGCCCCCGCGTTCGGGAGACCAACGTTCTAACCACTAGGCTATCACTGCTACCTGATGGTAAGTGGCGATGAAATCCAAGATGGTGAACACACTAACTTAGTAAATGCCTATTCACTCTTCGTACCCATTTATAAACGCTAGCACACTCATACCCCCGCAGTAGGTTTTTACCTGTGTCGCGGGTGGCATGGACTACACATATACATCACAATAACATCCATGACCCGAGTACAAATATTTATCTGTCACAAAAGTATCTGCCCCGGCCGGGAATCGAACCCGGGACCCCTCGCTGCACAGGCAGGATCGCTACCAACTAGGCTACATGGTCGAATTGTTTAAGAAATCGATTTTAAATTTCGAAAGGGAGGACGTTGAAAACGGTTGTTCCTTTTTTAATGCTCGTTACCTCAATATTCAGTCGGGGATCAACAAATTTGGAAAATTCTTTTTTCATTTGAAAGTTATAGATTAGTCCCATATTTTTCGGAATTCAGTTGGATGGGTGACTTCTAATGGCAATTTCTTGACCGTTTCCGTACTTCGGAGGGCACGTAAAGCCGTCAGTCTCGGTTGCTGACGTAAGATAACAGTCGTTAAGCAAAGTCGGAAATCCTCGGACGGCATGAAAACTTCCGACTCTTGGGTTGGCACTAACTCCTCTGAGGAGGTGATACGTAAATATTATGAAAATTTACTTATTGTCTTAAAATGTTGTTTTTTGTTTTAGGAAATCCTACAAGAATACTTAGGCATCGAAATAACTCCTAACAACTTGGCCCTTGCGCTGGCTGAAGAATTGGACTACCACAAGGAGCATCTCGACAGGGTATTTAAAGTACTAGACAAATAATAATGACGGTTTCTCATAACTTGTTAATAATTACTATTTAGTTAATGATTATTATTGTGAGTTAATACTTAATGAAACATTAGTTTTTAAAGAATTTTAAGTTTTGTAGCTTCTCAATGTTTAAGTTTATTTATTATCATCATTGTTCCTGAGCAATGGTGGAAATATTTTATTTTGTATAGGTACTCAGTTTAAAAATTAAGGAGGTTGTGTCTTATGGAGGTCATACAGGATCAAGTGTACTTGTCCAGTCTGCAGTTTGACTTGACGTGCCATCCAGTGTGCATGAGATAGCTATATGGCCAAATAGCTATATCGTGGCCATACTCGATCAAGTATACTGGTTGCCGCGTCAAGTCCGCTTGACGCTTGATCAAGTACACGTGATCGTGGCCTCCATTAGACTGTACTTATATCGGATTTTTCTTATTGTAGATATAGTATTTGTAAATTTAATTATATTGCTTGTAATTAGATGTCTGTACAGAAGTATTGCTAGGACATATTAATATGTAGTTAAATTGTACATAAATGAATTTTTTCCTTATGTCAAGTCAATGCGAGCAATAAGATGTCTTCCTTTACCTTGAAATGAAAATTTAAATCCATATTTTTACATTGTAAAGGAAATTACCTAAAATTGAGATCTGTTCATAAATTAAACATTATTTTAGAAATTGTATTATATTATTGTATAGTGCCTTTCAACTAAATCTGCACTTGGGCGTAATGTTGGTAGCCTTTAAATAAATGTATTTTACATGTCAAAACTATTTTATGGGCATAATAATAGCGTTTTTATCAAGTTCATCAAAGGTAATAACGATATATGTATTACGAGATAATTATAATACATTATATTTCATATAACATTATAATTTTTATATTCCTATTTCAATACACAGAAAAAACGTTTTTCCAGAACGCTTATGAACGTCTCTATATGTAGAATGTATTCATAATGTCTAGCAAGTAGCTATAAAACATATCATTCGTAATGTAAGAAATTGTCTTTAATACGTATTTTTTAAATGTATTCAGTAAAATATTGTTGAACTTGCGATTTGATTGCTACGTATTATTTAAAACAATGCCCGCGGCATACTCACCGCCTGTGGTAAGCAGTTGGCGCAAGTTGTAGAAATCAAGTGCATAAACTATTAATTTCTTTACTCTTATAGCCGTTTTGGGCGGCTTAGAATACTAACTCTAATCCCGCGCCGGATCGATGTCGTAGGACGCAACTAAACCCGGCCCCCCGGTGTTAGTATTGATTTTAGTAGCTTATTAATACCATTATTACTATTATTGTTTCTTCGTGGGGTCCACCTAGATAGCTACCACCGTCTTGGTGGAGTCAAACGGCTCCTGTTCCGGCTGGGGGCTTGAGAGACAGTTTTCTTTTTCTTGTTTACCTTCTTTTCCGGCAACGCATCAGTGATGCCTTTGGTGTTGCTGATGTGACGATACAACGATGTACGACAGCTACGTACTATCAGGATTGTCAGCTCCCTAGGCTATTTCCATAAAAAAAACTATAACAAACTAATAGCCATTTGCAGAAAGGTTCTTTAAAACTATTTTAAATACTAATCTGTCATTAGACCATATAAATTGTAATAACAGGTATCATTGACGCGCTGCTGACAACCGGGAATGTCGCTCGTTAGATAATAATATACAATACAAACGTTTAAACAACAGTCTAATTATCTCTTGCCTTAATGTAATGTTCTTTATGGTCTGGTCTGCTAAGAACGTCAGCATAAAGATATCTTAATTTAAAGTTACTTTTTGTTATACCTAGTTTGTAACATTTTAATTTTCTTTGTAACTAAATTACTATCTCCCGTCTTTCACTTTACTTATTACTTAGCAACTTAGGTAAACAACGTTGGGTAATTGTTATTACAATTAAACAGCTTGTTGAAGGACGTGATTTTAATTGTTTTAAATAGTATTCTTGTAGATCTTAAATGTTCTATTTATTTTAGTGATTATTCAGTTGAGCGAAAATAAAATAACAATTGAAAATTATAAATAGTTTTAATAGCAATCCCTCCTGAAACTGCAGACTCGACATAACACAAACAATTTGGATTTACATAAACAGATGCAATGTGAATAGCTTAACGATCGATATCGATAGCCACTGGCTTCGGCTACAATAGATCTATCAACAAAAATAGTTAACTAAAATCAATTCTTATAAAACTATCCAATTCGACTATCAACTTTAGTTACATACTAAATTACATTACAGCGAATAGAATAACATTTTATTTTACAAGCATAAGGTGGTGCGATCTTCATGACATTTTACAGTAGAACAACGGTCATATTTCTCTTACGGCCTCGCTGTAGTATAACGAGGCACGATTAAGATTTCGTACTGCGACAGACGAAAGATTTCGAAATGTTTTCGCAACGCAAACACAATGATCATCCCCAAGTCAGTCATACCAACATTTTAAGTAACATTTGGTGTCCAATCGTCGTAATATATATTTGTAAATAAATTTCATGACACATTTTATTGCGGTCAAATAATAAGTTGCGGTGAATGTTTCACTATTATATTAATGACCCGAGACTGATGTGAGCTCGTTTCAGAGGGAATCCATTGTCTAATATCACACATTACTTCTTTAGACTATGGGTTCTATTAAGTTTCATTTCTAATCTCGCGAGCCAGATTCGGGCCAAAGAGGAAACTACTTTTTTCGATCGACCCAAAGCGTTGAGGTAGCTGCTTATTTTCTACCCTCAAAGTGTGATTCTTCATTAAATTCTACATATTTATAAAAAATTTAAGGAAGTTTCTTTAAAGGCATTTATCACTTAAGTTTACAATATGCGTAATAAACCACACTAAAACTGTAAATAAAAGCCAAATTTTAAGAGAAAACCTTATCCTAACGTATTCAACCTGAAAATGATACTAAAATTTCTTCCTATCAGTTATTATTGCTTATATTTCTTCCTGGTGAAGTTTTCGCACATGGCAACATCTCCTTGGCGCCTGATGATTAGTTATTGAATGGGAAGGGTATCCTAGTTAGCTATAATATACATTTGGAGGAACCAAAGTCAATAGAAATTTGATGGAACATACATATCAGCATAACAATATAACATAAAACACAATCCTAATATTACTCAAATACATTGGTCACATTTTTTCTTCAAATAAGAAACGAAACATAAAATATCTCTTTAAACGCTATGCTGATACAATCTTGTTTTGTACTCATACATTTCCCACACCTTTAGGAACATTCCGAAGTAATCTCAGCCATGCAAGATCCTGCCGATACTTTCCTTTATCGAAGTAAGTGGTAATAAATTCGTAATTATTCTGTGAAAACATACCAGTGGAAAATTCGAAAGCCATAGAGAGGATCAACATTGTAACCACTATGCTACTGCTATTAAAATCCACTGTGCATCCACGGATATAATCCACCCTAATCGTATATACTCCTTGCAATAACTAATCATCAGGTTACTTATTGTGTTTCACGTACGAATTCCCTTCCCTGTATATCATTAGGGAAGAGTTCCTCTTACGTGAAACACACCATAACGTCAAGGAACAGACGGCCGCCTGGGCTGCACTCTGAGTGTAGAAACTGTTGCAGCGAGGGGCTGGGGGATGAGGGGGGTAGGGCAGGGGGGGGCACTACGCCACATAGTTGTACTGGTTGGGGTTGTCCTTGTCCCGCTCCATGTAGTCCCGATCGATTAGCGACTCGATGCGCTTCTTTAGGTCGGCGGGCTGAGGAAATAACGTTTATAAATTAATAAATTATACTGCTTAAAATCTACAACTAATGCACACATTCAAATTAAATATTAATAAGCTAATCAGTATTTACTAAAGGTGTTTTGAATAATTGTTTGTTGTCAGTTTGGAAAGAGTACCAAAGGTATAGGTGGTATCATAGTTTGTGAGAATATTTGTTAATCTTTCATGTAAAAACTACTGAACGGATTTTGATACAATTTAGCACACAGGTAAACCATGATCTGGAATAGGACATAGGGTCAAAGCGCTAGTGATATAAAAAGGCATTCCGGGAGTGCCGACAGAAGTGAATACTTGAACAAATATGTGTGTATTTTTTGAATCGTCAGGAAATATTTTATGGTGTAAGTGTACTTTTAAATTAAGTGTTTTTTATTCATTACATTTTTAGTGAGTACACATTCCGCTGAGTATACTGTGTGTACTGTCGAATGAGCTGCCTCGAATGTTTAGAAATACCTCGTCACTCACGAGTTCCTAGTACTCCTAGTAAAAATTATTTAAAAAAATGTGACTGCGCTGTTTAGTCAATACGTTCAGTCGAACCTCCTTGTCACTCATGATGTCCTAGTACTCCGTTAAAACTTGTGAAGTTAAAATCAAATTGTAAGAAACATCGTTCCAAAAAATGAGACTGTGTTAAGTGAATACGTACAGTCAAACCTCCTCGTCACACATGATGTCCTGGTAATCCTAGTACAAATTTATTAAAAAAATGAAAATATACAGTCGGTGTCACGAGTTGAATCGTCGAGTTGGTGAATCTCAAAAATGCCCAACGCGCCTAAAGAAGTTTCCAGTATCACATCCAAAGCTGACCTTGACGGGGAACTTGAGCTGGTTGTAGAGCTCGGAGATGAGCAGGTTGTGCGAGAGCGCCTTGCGCATCTTCATGACGCGCACGATGGCCGCGTCGATCTGGTACTGCCGGTCCTGGAACACGCGCTCCTCCGTCGCCTTCTGCTCCTCGCTCTGTCACACAATCATACGTTGGGTTAGGTTAGGTTATTCCTTAAGTAAGAGAATTAATACCACTGAAGACATAATAGTACCTATTGGTACAGAAGAGTCACTCCGCAAAATCATTTTAATAAATATCGACTCTTGTTCCGACACAATAAAGTGTAATTCATGTCGCACAGCACTAATCGTCAATAGACGTTGACATCTAGACGTTGCCTCTCTTTCTAATTAAAACTCTTATCCTTTCTGACAACGTCAGGGTTGTCTTCTTTTTTGTGTTGACACGTGTGATAGATTAGGAATGTATGACACGGCGTGGCAGCCCTTCTGAAATTGGCCCGACACGTCGAATGCGGTAATTACTTGTAACATCATATTAAAAGTACAGAGTGCGCCAGACCTGCTGACATTAACTATGGAATAAAAGGAATGGATCTTATAACTTTCTCAAAATATTAATGGTGTGCAGTTTTAACCCACATTTAGCTGGCGTTTGCCTATACCCTGTCCACAAATCTTAGAGACTAAAATGACAACCACTAATGTCAAAGTTCGAAATAATGTTACCAGCTAAATTTGTGCAATCTGTTTTTCCGGTTTTTTGAATCGTAAACCATTTCGTAAGAATTGTGAGAAGTTTGAACTAATTAAAAAAATCATTCAGTTAGTAACAATATTAATATTGATAAGTCGATATAACTTATTTTCACTCAAAACTTATTGCCTGGGGTATATAGTCGATGAGATATTTCGGATATCTCAATTTTTATATATTAAAATAGTTCTTAATAGACGTTCTTGGCTATATAGTATAAAATTAGCTGTATACCGAATGTCACCAATACCATAACCAAATACTAATTCTTGTAAGTAAAATAACTTTTAAGTTCAGTTAATTAGGGTAAATATATTATGGATATAATTATATTTGATACGGTTGCTTAAACTTATTTTTCTACCAGTTTTAGGGACTCTTTAATACAAATATTCGACCTACCGTAAAAACTGCGAATATTTTTCCGATTTACTTTCCGGTTTATGGTCATCACTATTTAATTTGCACCCGAAACTGGTCACCCACAAAACGTCAATTTAGTCTCTAAGATTTGTGGACAGGGTATAACTAAAAAGCTTAAGAAATAAGTTGAGCACAGAAGTGAAGTGATCGTAAAGTATTTAAACATAAAAATTAGCTTATCTAACTAAGACGCCATTTTACCCAGTACTGAAATAACTAGCTCTCACACACGTACAAATCCATATGACCATAATTGACTACAATGTGGTACTAACGGTCTCCTTCATCTGTATCTGGTTGATCTTGATGCGGAACAGCTTGTTGGTGAAGTCGGCGTTGAAGGCGAAGATGTCGGCGTCGTGCACCTCGCGGCCGCGCGGCGCCTTCGTCAGCACGCGCGCCTTGCCGCACGCCAGCGACTGTAGCGTGCGACGGAGCTCGCCCTCCTGTAACACAACACAACACCGTTAGGGTGCTTTTCCACCAGAGATGTGCTATGTAGCTATGCTGCGAAGATGTGAAATCCAATAAATATGATTGGTTCAATAAATTGATTGATTTTCACCAATGATTGGTGGATATCAAACGCATCCATAGCAACGTAGCATAGCACATCTCTGGTGGAAAAGCACCCTTACACGTTTAGGGGCCATTGGTTATTGCGACGGAGCTCGCCCTCCTACACACAACACAACACCATTACACGGTTTAGGCGCAAAATGTCCCATTCGCGAAATGTCCCGCGGACGCAAAAGGTCCTATTCGCAGAATGTCCTATTTGTAAAATGTTTAATTTAATGTAGATGTTACACATTTAGGGGCCATTCATTATTAGGGATGTTGACACTAATTATAAATTAATATTTTATGTTTAACACCCCAACTCAAGAGTCACTAATGGTTACTTTAATCGCTCCTTAGTAAAGTCACCAATACAATACAAATTTTGTACTAAGGAGCGATTTAAATAACCCTTAGTGACTGTGAGTTGGGGCGTAAAGTATTAGTGGCAACATTTAAACGCCTAAAATATGATTTTTTTATTGAAATCAATCACAATAAATTAAATATCATTAATTTAAAATGTTAAAAATTGTACTCACTGTCACGTGACCTCAAACAACATTTTGAGAATATGATGCTTGATCCGTCTATGAGTATGGAAGTGATTTGTTAGCTTGTAAAATTATTATAAGTAATTTACCTCAATATTTGTGGCAGTTTTGATTTCTTCAAAAGAGAGATTGTCTCCGTCGTTGAATAGCAATAATACTAGAGCTTGAAATAGTGACACTTGTAATTCTTTGTTACCCTGAAAAAGAAAAAATAATACAATTACAGTTCTGCGCAACAAATGATTAATATTTTTTATGTATAACTTAAAAAAGTAAAAATCAATCTGTTGCAACACCATGTAAAATTAGCTGATGCACGGAGCGGGGCTATTTTAAACCAACAACCAAAAATGACAAATATTTTTATTTCAATCGCATTAATTAACGTAGCATATTATTATGCCATCTTCCGAGTATTACAATTATTTATACAGTCCACACTCGTTGTATTCAAGGACCCAACAGACGTAGCCACTGTTTACTCCACCAATCCACATCGGAGCAGCATTTTGGAGAATTATTTAGACATCATCTATAATGGTGAACGCACATTTATCGGCATCGTAAGCGCTGTCAGCATCGCATTTGTATGAAAAATGAGAGCCCGATGCGGATGACAGATGCCGATGCATATGTGCGTTCACCGTTAAAGACCCTTGTTTAGAGCCATAGAGTCGTAGTATGGTGGTAGTATGGTACCTGTGAGAAGTGCGCTCTCAACACGCAGTGTCCGAGCGTGGCCTGCCACTGCAGCTTGCGGCCCGAGTGCTTGGCGAGGTAGAACTTGGCGAAGTGGTCCTGGTGGCGCGTCAGCTCGGCCGGCAGCCGCGCCTCCACCGGCGGGTACGTCGGCCAGAACCCCATCGTCAGGATGTACACCGACAGCTCCAGCCCGCCGCCCTCTTGGGATACCGCTAGGTGCTGACAACAAATTACTTTTTATTAACCCCCGACCATAGATTTTTTTTCTTCCATACGTGGCATTGTACCATAGATAAGGGGCATAGAGTGCCCCCGTCGAAAAAAGAGGGGTGTTATAATTGTGACGTCTCTATGTATCTGTATGTCTGTCTGTGGCATCGTAGCTCCCAAAGGATGAACCGATTATGATTTAGTTTTTTTTTGGTTGAAAGGTGACTTAATCGAGTGTTCTTAGCTATGGTTAATGTTAATAAAACTGTCGGGGGTTTTTTAAATTTTAGTTTAATGTTATAGTTGACCTGCACTCTAGTAGACCTGCAAGTCTAAAATAATTGAGTCTGTTCATTCAAATTACGTGAGTGAAATGTATGGCACATTTAAGAAGTCAGATAGTTAAAATGCTTCACTAGCACACAAATTATTAAAACACAAGGAGATTTAAATGTCTTAAATCAACCAAATTCACAGTAAGAACACTGCCAAAAAGTCACACGATTGACAAACCCCGATAACAAGTTGAACTTACCTGTTTATACGTAATATTAATATCCTTAGAGAGCTCCATGTCCTTGAACATGCCCTCGAGCTTGCAGGTGAAGCCACCACCGCACTCCTGCTTCAGTTTACTCAGCATGGACTTCTCCGCGTCCACCGAGGCGGACTTGCCGACCAGCAGCCGCTTGGCCAGGTCCTTCTTGTAGAACGCCTCGAACACGTCCTTGCCGTGGATGAACCGGAACAACACCATGATCTTGTCCAGGAGCCTCTCGAGCTCCTCCTCGGTCGCTTCCTTGTTGCCGGCGCGGAGCTTCACGTCCACGAATTTTGCTGCAATATCAATTTGAATGTTAAACATTTGTTTGGACTAACTTATTAATGCCACACTTAATGAAGAAGACAGCGGGCATCCGCTGGATTCAGAAGGCTCAGGACCGGTCAGAGTGGCGCAAGTTAGGGGAGGCCTATGTCCAGCAGTGGACCTCTAAAAGCTGATGGATGGATGGATGGATGATAATGATTAATGCCACAGCTCGGATCCTTGAGACAGTCTAGAAGGCATAGGCCTAAAATATTTATACAAAATATACAGTTGTAAGACAGTTGTAATTGAGTCTAGCCATATCATCACCATTTATGAGCCGACTCAAATGTCTATTAAGATTTCTGTGTATATGTAGAGATTGCTTCGGGTCGGGTTTTAGGAAATAACTCCAGTGACATATACTGCCAAATCGAATGTGTCGCATAATATGATAGGAAAGTACATATAATATTCTGTGACAAATACATTACAACGAAAAGATCAATGTTGATAATTTATTTATTGTAGTGTGCGTGCGTGTGCATGCGTGCGTGTGCGTGCGTGCGTGCGTGCGTGTACGTGCTTGTATGTGCGTGTGTATTGTGTTTACTAACCGATAAGCTCGGCGGGCTTATTTTGCCGCTGGTTGATGAAGTACTCGAAGGCCTCGCGCATGGAGTACAGGAAGCGCTCGTTCCGCTGGAAGCAGGTGCTGACCACGTGGTCCAGCTGCTCCTTGAAGTCCAGCAGCTCCGCCACCATGGTTTTGTCGCGCTCCGGCTCGATCACTATCGTACGTCCTTTTTTCTGTCAACAAAATTGGAATTTTACGTTTTCTGTGTAACAAGCTGGAAATGCCGGTTGTGTTTTTTTAAAGATTTTCTACCCTCGTGAACAAATAAAAAACTATACGAGGATTCTAATATCAATAGGATCGTCTAAAAATGGACTATGAATGGACTCGCCATTTAAAGTTTCCGTTTTCCCCCTATAACAACAATATTATAAAGCAACTAAAATTTTTAATTACGACCATTACCCATCCATCCATATACTAATACTGTTTGACCTAAACTAACACTGACCAGATTTTCAGTTACTTTGTATCACCTTAATATAAGCATTGAAGTGATTGCAGAGCTCGTTCAATCCGTCCTTGACGCGGCTGAAGAGGTTGTAGAGCGTGGTGAGGTCCGCCAGCCGCGGGCCGTCCATCAGCGACTCCAGCCCCTTTGCCAGGATGCCCGACAGGTGCTCGCTCAGCAGCTGGCGCTCGATCGTGTGGATCAGTTGCCATCTGGTGACAGGTATGTGTACCATATTACTTGGGTCACGGACTACAATTATTTGAATTAAGTCAGAATAAAATCTTTTTCTTTCTTTCTATTTTTCAGGCTGAATATGTATGACAGTTGTCGGAGGTAGAAAAGAGTGCGCTAGGTACAATAGGATTACGTCATTTTTCTAGCATAGCGTGAAGTATTGGTGGATTTTTTAGCTAACCCATACATCATAATATATGATGGATACTCATCCTTATTTTTTAATGTTACCTGTGTTGTAAATTGACTTTATAAATTACTATATTTTATTTTCGTGTTATTTGCAAAAAAAACTTATGATTTACTTTAAAATAAAGTGAAATATGTTTTTAGCGCTATTATCTAATAGGATGATAACAATTTGTATTATATTTTCAGTGTTGTCAAATACCCTATTGACTTCAACACTTACGGCCCACTACTGAGCATGGGTATCACCACTTTAACGCCCCAACTCAGATGGTTTAAGTAACCATTAGTGACTCTTGAGTTGAAGCGTAAGTGTCACAATAAGTCACAGCAGAGAGGGAACCAGAACAAGTAAACCAGTGTCCCGTCCAACATACTTGGTGGAGGGGTCGAGGTAGTGCAGCAGGCGCTCGTTCTCCTCCCGCAGCCGCTTCTCGACGTGCGCCAGGTACTGCGGCACGGCCAGCTCGCGCATCAGCCGCTGCCCCTCCGCCGCGTACAGCCGCTCCGTCGCCAGGAGGAACCTGGGGGGAAGCATACAGACAATGTAGACCCTATACTACATTCACATTCAAATCAGACCCGATGTAGAAGATTGCTCCAGGTATTATTTAGGGAATAAGGAAAAAAAAGCGTTGCTTCCGTGAACGTAAGATGTAATAATTTTTACAAAAAAGTAGCTAGGATTATGTAGGTAGCTAAATTATTAATTGGTAACGAAAGAAGATGGTGCTATTTGATTGCGGTAGGAGTTTTTGCAGCAACATTCCCCCGGGCGTTGAGAGCTCGCCTCTCAACCACTTTCTGACTCCAAATAGACTGGCAACGGACAAATCTCACTAAATGATCTGCGTAACAGGCTACTAGAAGTTTTGACGTCTGCAACACGAACTACGCCGTCTGTCCCTGGATAGGTAGCGACAATCCGACCCATTTTCCACTTGAGAGGGGGGAGATTATCTTCTTTCAAGATGACTAAGGAATTCAGTTTCAGGGAGCCATTGCATGCTCGCCATTTGACTCGAAGTTGAAACTCTGAGATATACTCCTTACTCCATCTACTCCAAAAATGTTGTCTGAGAAGCTCAATACGTTCAAATCGAGTTAAGGAATTGATGGATTTATCTTGATATTCAGGCGAAGGAAGAGATGTTATAGGACGTCCAATTAAAAAATGTCCGGGGGTAAGCGCCGTCAGGTCCTCGGGGTTCGATGATAGCGGTGTCAGTGGTCTGGAGTTTAAAATTGCTTCGACCTGTACCATCATGGTATATAGCTCTTCATATGTAAGGTTACAAAGGCCCAACACTCTTGTTAAATGATGCTTGGTTGATTCAACACCAGCCTCCGCAAGGCCAGCGAAATGGGGAGAATAGGCCGGGATAAAATGAAAGTTAATTCCCTCTTTAGCCATCTCTTCAGAAAACGAATCACAATTTGTCTTCAGAAATTTAGAGAGGTCATTATATGCACCGACAAATGAGGTACCATTATCAGAATAGATATTCCTCGGTTTTCCTCTACGCGAGATGAACCTCTTTAACGCCATGATAAATGTGTTACTTGATAAATCACAGACTAATTTAAGATGAATTGATTTTGTAGAAAAACAAACAAATATAGCTCTATAGACTTTGACTAATGTACAGCCACGGCCTTTACGAACAGCTGACTGAACAGGACCTTCGTAGTCCAGGCCTATATTTTCGAACGGAAAACTAGCAAGAAGTCGCTGCTGTGGTAAGTCACCCATAATCGGACTAACCGTTTGACCCTTAAAACGACAACATCGTACACATTGCCTGCAGCACATTCTGGCTAAGCTGCGACCTTCAATGGGCCAATATGTATCTCGTATGGTCGCCAGCAATAACTGTGGCGCAGCATGAAACAATATTTTATGCTCATCATTAAAAAGTAACTTAGAAAAGTGATGACTGCAGTGAATAAGAATCGGGTGTTTTTTATTGTAAGGAAATTCTGAGTGTTGCAACCTGCCACGAATACGCATTATCTTATTTTCGTCCAGAAAAACGTTGAATTTTTGTAGTTCACTTTTCTTAGGTAATGGTTGATTGTTATGTAAAAATTTGTAGTCTTTGAAAGATTGTTCCTGAGAAATTCGTATAATTAAATTTAAAGCTTCATCCAATTCATTAGTTTTGAGAGGACCACGAATAGGTTGTTTTCTACAAGCGTCAATAAAACGTAAAACATCACCAACGGCTACTGTTCGTTGGAGTCTTAAAAAATTTGAAAACCGTGTAAAATTAATCAATTCATTTAATTCATTATTGTTCAGTACAACATGCAAAGCGAGATCAGATTTCATTTCAGGCAATACTTCATTAAAATTCATCAATTTAGAAGGCCAACATGACATTTCATCCATTAAAAAACTTGGACCAGTCCACCAATCATCTAAAGCAGATAATGCAGCAGTATCTACACCGCGAGACAAATAATCAGCAGGATTTTGATCAGTTGGGACATGCCTCCACTCACAGCCACTAGTCTTAACTAAAATCTCAGCAACTCGGTTACGAACGAAAGGCTGCAGTTTATTGGGTAACATTTTGAGCCACCCTAAAACAATAGTGGAGTCAGTCCAAAAGACCGTGCGTCGAGCACTGACTCGTAATGCAGCTTGAACCTTTTCAAAAATGCGAACACCTACCAGAGCACCGCACAATTCGAGTCTGGGTATGGTTGTTGGCTTGAGAGGCGCAACACGGCTTTTGGCTAACAATAAACGCACAAGAACCTGACTTTGATCACGACGACGTGACGATCGAAGATAATGAAATTTATTTATTTCGTTGATCTCGTCGTTTGAATGAATAAGACTGACAAATGTGTCGTGAAACTCTAACCAGTTTGTATAAGAACCGCTGAATTTCGGCAACTGAATAGTCGGTAATTTAACAAAGAATCAATAGAATTTCTTTTCTTAGTAATATTATCATCAAGTAATTTCTGAGCTTAAGCTAGGGTTTTATAATAAATAGATTCAAACTCGCTGCGTTCTGACATCTGAATAGTCAAATTTTCAGTACTACACTCCAGTGATAATTGCACCTCATCATATTGCTCATATAATGCCTCAAGTCTAGTATAACGAAATTGTAACTCGCTTACCTCGATATGGCTTAAAGGTTGATTTAAAGACGTCAAATAATTCAAGAAAAGGGTAACCTTTCCCTTAATACTCGCCCGTTTCCTAATCAGCTCCTTATCCTCTGACATTGCGTTAGCTGGTATTATCAACTGGAATTTATACAAATAAAAAGTTATAAACAAAGCTTAAATTAGTATTACAAATGATGCAGCCTGTAAAACCAAATAAATCCTAATTTGCTAACTGTAGGGTAATACAACTGTTAACATTACATAAATAATTATTAAGAATTTACAATTAATTATACGTATTATAAGTATACGGTATTAGTAACCATTAGCTTTAATAATAACAATAAAGTTACAATACTCCTGTGCTAACTTAATGTGATTACAAAACTGTCTCAGTACCTATTTTTAAATACATTGCAAAACAAAATAAGCAGTTACTTTAAATAATTACTCTTTAACAATGTTTGTAATAATTAATATGCACAATAAATACTGATCAGTAAATATTTATAACAATTTATAGCCACTCACAAACAAAAGAAAAAATGAAAAGAATTTTAGTTACTAACCTGATAATTTACGGCTGACTTACACTAAAAATACCTGTTAATAGAGTGTTGGGTGGACTAATTTGATAATGAATACGACTGTTAGCTATCCAGACCGTTCCAGACCGTGGAAAATTCCAATTTCTTCAGGATGACGCAATAAATTTCTGGTCACTCCACGTTGTCAAATATAATTATTGATATCCACCAATTCTCTTGCAATCCTTCGTAATTAATCGCTGATCGGAGTATAATATCATTCAAAATTCCGATATCCGACTCGTATGGACCATGTAGAAGATTGCTCCAGGTATTATTTAGGGAATAAGGAAAAAAAAGCGTTGCTTCCGTGAACGTAAGATGATATGTATTGCATTAATAATTTTTACAAAAAAGTAGGTAGGATTATGTAGGTAGCTAAATTATTAATTGGTAACGAAAGAAGATGGTGCTATTTGATCGCGGTAGGAGTTTTTGCAGCAACACCCGATGTAAACAAACCATTAAAATTCCTCTATAGGGTTTTCACAAACTGATTTGTATTTCGTACACCATATAAGTATTATGGAACTACATTATACATGCTTATGTTTAATAAATAATAAAATTGTTAAATGTTTAATAATAATGTTTAATAAAATTGCTAAATGTTTAATAATAATTTTCTTATGTTTAAGACGACGCACACATACACAGAGCTGGTTTGATGTTTTTTACTTCATTATGTTGTTGTTGATTTGTTATGTATTATGTGTTATGTTTATTATACCCAAGAGATGGAAAGAGGAAGAGAGGTAGACCATAAAGGAGGTGGGACGACGATACTAGACAAGTCGAGGAATAACGTGGGGTAGAGTGGCCATAGAAAAACCAGAATGGAGAAGTTCGGAGGAGGCCTTTGCCACCTGGCAAATGGACACACAAAAGTGGAACAAAAGAACAATTTACGATTAATTAAAAAATATTGTCATGTTCAAGGGAAGGCTACAATAATAAAACACATATACCTGTATACATTGGTAACTGTGGTAACTGTATATATTGCCACTCAATATGTAGTCGAATCACGAATCCACCGGACCCAATTGACAGAAACTAAAGAATCATTTTGTGAAATGATATTGCCAGAGTAATAGTGACTTCTTGGAACCTAAAAATACGTGTTTTAAATCATAACGTATCAATGATTTACATCAGAATCGGTTTGTTACGACACCATTCGTCAAAAACTGATTACACTGTAAATGTCAATTTGGTCCAGTGGATTAGTGATAGGGTCTGGTTGTATGTTTAACACGATGCATACATACACATGTCATGGCCACCGAAAGTAGAGTCTGCTTGTATTTAGCATACCTTGTTGGTGCTGGTCAAATCTTGCAAGCTTAATTGGACCTACTTAATTATTATTATTATTACTTTATTACTTACCTTCTTATTGTGATTTAATATTTTACTTATTGCTTTTGTTCTGATGATAATGAATTTTTGTGATTCAAGCATGCGGCCATTGTGGCCTTTTCTAACCAATGTTGTACATAATATTATATTTTAAAATTGGCAATAAAATTTGCATTGAATGAACAATAAAACAACCTGATGAAACTTCTACACAGATTCATCTTAGTCCAAGAGCTACTGAACCATTTGACTAACCCGTTTCCCACAAAGCTAGAAATGTATTAAATGATATTTTATTATCAGTCAATTAAGAAAGATACTTGCAACCGCTAGAATGTTCTGGCTGTTTACATATAGTATTTAAACAATTGAAAGAATGTTCCCTGAAAATTTGAGCCCTGTGTGAGTAGGTTATTTATTTATTTTTATTTATTATTTTTTATTATTATTTTTAGTTATGAATTGCTCTCCCGATGACAACCTTGCTCTGTTCTGGCACACACTTGCAACCCTCAAAATGGGTTGGCAATTTTTTTTACACATAAACATAATATGTAAATTACAACATATTAAAATTGTAGCCTTGTGGGAATGGGCTAAAAAAAATATTTTTTTGCATTTTCAAAAATTTAAGGGATGATGATGATGATGCCTGCCAGAACGGTACTTTCTTAATTGACTAATAATAAAAATATCATTTAATAAATATCTAACTTTGTGGGAAGTGGGTTAGTCAAATGGTTCACTAGCTCTCCAGCTATCTAGTTTGCTTGTCGAATTGACTTATTTACTTGGGCTTCACTTGGTTTTAACTTTTAATCGATCATCTTTAAGTGCATTTTGTTTTGTTTGGTATGATTCGCACGACAAATATAATTAGCATATCCTTATACCACCAATAATAGCAAGAGCATAATCATAATATGGTTTCGTTCTCGCCTTTCTCTCCGCTACAATAGGGATATTGACACTTACTGTAAATTAATATAAATTTATGTTTAAAGTACTAAGGGAAACATTCAAAAACCTTTATTATTATTTTGTCGTAATCAATCCCAATAAATTAAAAATAATTAATTTAAAATTTTAAAAATAGTATTCACTGTCATGTGACCTCAAACGCCATTTTGAGCTTATGATGTCATTGCTCATATTTTATATGGAAATTCAACAAACTTCAGTAGACAGATAGTATCGAATATAGTTTAGTGACGTCACATCACATGACGTTTTTTGTGGGAATTTTTATATATCAATTTTTGTTTTTAAATTGATTATTATTTTTATAATATTTTTTTCGTGAATAAAGGTTCTATCTATGAAATAACATTGAATCCTAAAATTAGTCAACATCCCAATTAAATCAACTTACTTGTGTTCAAACGCGTCCTGGTATATCTGCAGATCAGAGAGCATCCGCAGCAGACTTTTGAGCAACGAGATATCGACGGAGTCCCCGCCACGCTCGCGCTCGATCAGCAGCAACAGCCCGTCCACCGTGCGGGTCTGCACCAGCGTGTTCATTGCTATGTGGTGCCGGAACAGATCTAGACCCATGTCCCTGTCAACACATCATGTTACAATTTAAGTTTTTTTATTCCTACAGGTGACATCAGTACACTTATGTAACTATGATTTGTGTTTAAGCGCTGATGTCTTAAAACTTTTTTTATTTGCAACAATTGAAGTATAAAATACAGGGTGAATTCATCATCATCATATTTTCGAATTTGGCCATCCAGGCCCATTAATTTACGGACAAATTCACTAGGGAAATATTTTTTTCGAATTATGACATTATTTCTGACCTCCTTTTAACTAAATTTATTCTTAAATTAAAATTACTTATAACACCACTCTGTTTGTTGTTTGATCAGGTTCTTCTTATTGACTGGACACACCAGACTTGTTGATCATAAAGTTACATGTCTTTACTGCTAGAAAATCCAGATTTATTATGTTTGCATTTTGTACTATACTGTACAGATTTTAATAAATTATTTATTTCAGTCTTAATCATTAAGACGACTTTAGCTTTAAAAACTGTGTGGGTAATTAATGCTTTTTTTGTACAGCATTTATATAAAAAATCATTAATTATTTCGATCATTTGATTCTTCACTATTTAAAACAGAAATAGTACCATAAGACACCAGAAAAAGATTTCTCTCCGTTATTTATATGTAAATGTAAATTATAGTACCATATGGAGTGTATGCTAGGATTCTGCAAGACATAGGTCCTATCCAGGTATAAGAAGATGCTCCGGATCATGATCATCTGTCGGCAGTGCGCCCGCCAGCAGTCGTCCATCCGCTTGAGGAACACCTGGCGGTCCATGCTCTCTGATAGGAACTGCTCGATGTTCGCCTTCACATGAGCCTCAACTAGGTTCGTAAGGTTCACATAAAGTTGCGATGCCATCTGAAAATTTTAAGTAAACTTTGATTGTAACAGGGCAAGATTAGCTAATTATTACATTATGCAAACTTTTTTTTTATAGCCTGAAGGGCAGACGAAAAAGCATACGGGCCACCTGATGGTAAGTGGTTACCGTCGCCTATGGACATGAGCAGTACCAAAGGAATCGCCAAAGCAACGCCGGCCCTGAAGGAGAACTCTTTTCACACCTTCTTCGCTTTGCGCTCCGGGAATACATCAGAAGGAAGCCCATTCCACAGTTTGCACGTGCGTGGTAAAAAGTTCATGAAAATCGGACTGTAGAGGTACTCCACGAGTCCAATTGGTGTGGATGGAACTTCAATCCTCGGCGGGTGGTGCTTATTTAAGATTATTACATATTAAGCTAATTTAATGCCACTTAAAAATTGACTAACATAATAGTCAATTTCTGGGTTCAGAAACTCACTAAGTTCTTGAACTGATAATTTTTATGTAAAAAAAGTTAGTTTATATTTGTACTATTATATAAAAGCATATCTTTTCCTATGATACTGGTTGTTTTCCTTTTTTTTTTTTGATGAAATAAGAAGTATTTCAATGACCATCACAAAACTTGAGCAAATCTCTATTTATTGGTGATTTATTACTAATGTTTTTTGGTGGTATTTTGAAGTCTCTGAGAGAGTGAAATTCTGGCTGAAGAACAGATGCATCATAAAGGTGGTCAGCTTGTTCTTATCCAGAAGGGATGTTGCCTCTGTATAATGTAATGTTGGTATCACATTTGATAAGTTTACATTTTGTGTTTCTCCCACAGTTTGATATATCTTCTTGGAACAAAAACTTTACTTACCAAAGTTCAAAACTACATTACATTCTTCCTTTGGTTTTACTGTGTTACCTTTTATGTAATGTTGAGCATTATTCATATGGCTAATTAATTGTACAACGGTATTAATAAAATTGTACACTGAGGAATTATTTTGGGAATATGAATGCTTTTTTGTCATTCCTTTACCCAGCTGATTGAGTCACGAGACCCTTGGTAGAAAGGCTTGGTGGTAAGACTTCACATAAGATTTTTATGACCAATATTATTATAAGACATTGATTTTATTACTGGAGATCTTTCCATGACACCTGCTACCATCCTCTAGCTTAAGTGAGCTGTCAAAATAGTCATTGAGTTATGGCTGGAGGCTTCAGAGTCAGTTGTATTTTTTTTCTCTATCTTCTCTCTTTTCTCTATCTTTATATATTTTTTTTCTCTATCTTCTCTTTAGGTCGGCATCATGTTGATGATACCTTAGGTGTTGCTGACGTCCATGGTGACAGTAGCCACTTACCATCAAGAGGATTGTAAGCTTATTTAATACATAAAAAAACTCGAACAAGTGTATTTTGCTTGGGGTTGGCGGTATTTGTATACTTCTGTAAGCTTTCGGACTACTGAGTGTTTTTTCCATGGTTTCTATAATTTGGAAGCTATGACTTAAACAAAGGTGTGGTCAATTACCTGAAAAAATTAAATCATTGGCACTGGTGTATTTTTATAATTAATAAACTATTACAAGAATGGGACCTTTATTTATCTAAAGACTGCCATGAGTTGAGGCTTGCCACAAATTAAACCAAATGATGCAGACAAGCAGAGAGCTAAACCATGTTGGTAAACATCCGGGCTCAAAGACACCTCAGCGTGAGCCGTGTGTACACCGAAGACGGTTGCACGAAATTGAGAGAACTGCGGCTCGGGATGAGGCTTGTTGCCTCAATGCACTTTTATGTGGCTCAAGTGGAGACGCCTGAACTTTCTGCAGCCCACTGTACACTCACAATGAGGCAGATGACAAGGCTGCTCGAGTGGAAACGCAGCTTAACACTCAATTGCAAAATGTAATTTTGCAACATACTACTTACCTTTTGAATCAAATACAGATACTTTTTAATAGAATACAAGGAAAAAGAAAAGTTTTCAATTTCATTCAATTCTTTCCTTTTTATAAAGGTGAATTATAATCTAACCTTTACTAGATGATATAGAGTTAATATTCAACATTGTAACTGCATAACATAACAGTAAAGGTCAAAGAATCGAATTAAAATTTTCCTAACCTTGTGACTGCACATATTTTCTACTGCTTGATACAATTCCTCTAAGGAGTAGGCGATCGCTTTCGAAGTTTGAATAGCGATCACCGCTTCCCGCAGCTTGCTCCATGTCGTCTCCTGATAGTTCTCTGGAAGGTTCGGTTTGCCTACAACACACGCACTCAGGTTAGAAGATGTCACCGAGGTTATGACATGACGAGTTACTTACAAGCCTAAGCGTAAACATACTTTTAAAGTTTTTTATAACTAGCTTCTTTGTAGTTGCCCCCGGTTTGTTCATAGATGATGTTGTCATCTTAATGGTCCCGTTGGAGTTCGGGTTGAGTAGGGAGAAATTGGATTTCTTTTCATTGGCACTCATATTTGTATCATCAAATTTTGTTCTTTTACTGCACTGTTCGCTATATTGGTGTGAACGTTTTCTGCACTGATTATCACCCTCCGCGGCCAGATGTGGTATCTTAGCTAAGCCCGACATAAGAAAGCATGATACGGCCGCGGCCACTATATAATATAATGCGATTAACTCTTAATTAATTATAAAATATAAATAAAAATAGAAGCACTGGTCGTACTACAACTACCACCATTACAGTCAACGATGAACAAGTTTTCTTATTTTGACAATAGAGGGCGAGTTTACGACTGCAGCCTGCAGCTGTCATTATATGTCATTTATGAAGTTTTATATACCCTGTCCACAAATCTTAGACTAAAATGACAACCGCTAATGTCAAAGTTCGAAATAATGTTACCAGCTAAATTTGTGCGATCTACTTTTCCGGTTTTTTGAATCGTAAGCCATGTCATAAGAATAGTGAGAAGTTTGAACTAAATAAAATAAACATTCAGTTAGTAACAATATTATCATTGATAAGATCATAAAACTTATTTTCACTTAAAACTTATTGCCTGGGGCATATAGTCGATGAGATATTTCGGATATCTCAATTTTTATGTATTAAAATAGTTTTTAATAGAAGTTGGTAGTGATTCAGATGATACATTTTACAGTGATAGCACTAGGTCTGATTCTGAATAAAGTTATGTTATAAATATTCTTGATGTGTTTAAGTTATTACTAAATCCTTCATCGTTTAAATTAAATTAATTCAATCCCACTGATATTGATGCAATTTTGAAGCAAATGGCCGCTGGTACGGAAGTAGTGTATCAATAACACTTAGCCATTCTCGAAATAATATGCAAAATATACGCATTCGTTTGTAGTAAATCTTTTAGGAATTTATTTCAAGATATTCGACTAAACCAAAATATCCTGAGTAATTAAATAGGTCGGTGTTCAGTTTGCCAATTCTAACACTGCTCCACGCCCCGCGTCTGTGCGTGCTAGGCTCAATATGGCATACTTTATACTTCAGTCGTTGTAATCTGATGTACTACGCGTGTTTTCTATAGAAACTGATATACTTCGGTACAACGTTAAAAAAAACGCGTGGTGAGGCAGATCTACGCTCTGTACCGGGGCGCGGAGCAGTGTGAGAATCGCCTATTTGTCATATCTACCTAAATATTTAGTAATTGGCTATAAAGTATAAAATTAGCTGTATACCGAATGTAGCCATAACCAAATATTCTTTCTTGTAAGTAAAATAACTTTTAAGTTCAGTTAATTAGGGTAAATATATTATGGATATCATTATATTTGATATGGTTGCTTAAACATATTTTTATACCAGTTTTAGGGACTCTTTAATACAAATATTCGACACACCGTAAAAGCGGCGGATATTTTTCCGATTTACTTTCCGGTTTATGGTCATCACTATTTAATTTGCGCCCGAAACTGGTCACCCATGAAACGTCAATTTAGTCTCTAAGATTTGTGGACAGGAAGCGTTTGCCATAGATATTTTTTTTCCTTCATTCATGGCATTGGCGTATATACGCTCAGCCAAAGACAAATAAAACACGGGAAACAGAATTAGGTAAGAAAAAACATTTACGATTGTACTCGTAATTTGGAAAAGGAAAGATCAGGGAAGTAGGGAAGGAGGTAAAAATAGAATTAAATTATTTAAAGTACGAAAAAGTTACAAACAATTAATGTTAAATTAATAATAATAATAAAAAATAATAAAATATTCACAAGAATTATATACAGTATACACATACATTTATAAAAATACAATTAAAATATCATTTTTAATAATAAATAATCCTAAAATTTATATATATTAGGATCGAGTGAGCAGAGTAGGCAGGTTATAAATGTTGGCAAAGGAACTTGCAGCTTAATCAAATTATTTAAATGGTTGACATAAATATTTGACTCATAAATAATTTTAATTTTATAATTTTAATTATAATTTTTGACATATAACGTGAATTTGACTTTGCTTTTAATTGGACTTTTATAATAATTTTTGACATGTACACTATTTATTTAATTTAATTTTGTCTCGAGTGGTTTTTAATTTTTTGGCATTTAATTTAATTTATTTTATTTTAATTTAATGGGCTCTAATTTAATTTAATTTAATTTAAGCATGTAGTAATTGAAATGAAATTGTTTATGTATTATTAAGGTATTAATGTATTGTATATGGAATTTAATTCTGAATTGAAATAAATAATAATAATAATAATTAAAAAAAGAGAAGTTATCACGTAAAGGACAAACAAAAAAATATGGTTCAAATCTTGAACGCCGTTTATTACAATCGAATCACATTCGGAACAGCTACTGACAATGCCCAATAGCTAGGTGTTCTTTCGTACACGTATGCCCCAAGCACATACATATATAAGAATTGACGTAATTTTTTTATTAAATTTATGTTTGTAAATCCACGGTTTACATGGAATGATCGGTTGGATTTGATGGTAATGTTTTCCTTTTAATTTAGAGGTTAATTTCCACAGGTCTTTCCATGAATCGCTTAAATATTTAAACTTTTGGAAGGGCAACTAAGTCTTGCGGGTAATTTTTATATGGAAAGATGGTCCACTCTCCACCGCATTGTTAGCCAATCGGTCCGCTGTTACATTACCTGGAATTCCAGAATGACTTGGTACCCATATAAATATTATTTCATATCCATTTATAATGCATTGGTGTAACTTATTTTTAATTTCAAAGATAATTGCAAGCTGTGATTTAATTTTAAAATGAAATTTTGATATGGTTTGCAAGGAACTTTTAGAATCTGTAAATATTAAAGTTTTAATTTTTTTTTCTTTTTATTAGATACAGGTTTTGCATAACCTGCGACAAGCCTTTGTTCGTTTTCTTTCGGATCGCACAGAAGAATCTGTGTCCATACCCGATTCTACAATTATATTTGCTCCGACCTGAGGGACTTCAAGACCCCCAGGATCGAAGGGATCCCCCTCGTCCTTCATAATTAAATAAAGAAACTTACCAATAGTTTTTATTTGTATATATATGAACTACGCTAAACTACACTAATAATACATAAAATATTTACAGTAATAAACTACACTGATCTTAAAATAATAATTTTAAAATTTAAACAAAAAAAAAACGCGCCCGACGCGCCCATAGACGTAAAACTAACCAAATAAAAATAGAAGGCTTATTTGTATTGCTTTATATATATATACTCAACATACATTAAACTCCAGGTTAAAATTTTGACGACTCATGTGGCGCGATTGTGGTGTGGGTTCGATTCCCAGCGAGGCAGAAATTTGAATATAGATTGCGCGTGTGCAGTGCATGTGTGTGTGAATTCTTATCTTGCAGAGCTGTAGTGTGTGGCATTATTTATTATTACTTTATTTATTGACGTTATTATCTAGAATACTATTAGCAATTCCTATTGGACCTGCATGGAGGAATACTCGTAAATACACTCCACTATTTTATTATTAGTATGCTTATTTTATTATCAGTCAAGTCCAGTTGGAAGTTATCGTGCTATCCGAAGGCCTTCGTGGACTTACAGTAGGCTATGATAGCCAAGCTATTAAGTTGTCATTACACCACCGACAACGTTATTAGTCTTTAGTGCTCTTCAACTAAATCTGCAGTTGGGCTTAATGGTAGCATTGAAATAAGTATCTGTTATATCTCAAAAACCATTTTAAGGACATAATAATTGGCGTTCATCAAGTTCATCAAAGGTAATAACGATATAATAATATAAGTATTAGGTACGAGATAATATAAAACATTACATATAAGTATAACATAAAATTTTAATTTTTAAAATGGTTTTTGAAATATAAAAGACACTTTTTTTTTAACTTAAAATAAGTTAATGCTTGACCACAATCCCACCTGATGGTAAGCGGAGATGTGGTCCAGGGTGGTGAGCGCACTAACTTAATAGAAGCCTAATCACTCTTTTTTTGAAGTCATCCACGTCATAGGCGGGCGGGAACGCAGACGCAGGCAAGCTGTTCTAATCCTTAGCGGTGCGCATAATGAATGACGATGCAAACCGCGACGTCCGTACTAGCGGGATATCAACGACGTAAGGGTGGATACCCGCCGTGCGTCGTGTCGTTCGATGGTGGAACGGGGAAGGGGGAATCAATTCAAATAATTCCTACGCACACTCACCAAAATGTGCCCTATAGAAAACCGAGAGGCTGGCTACTCTGCGCCTGTGCTTGAGACTTTGCAAACTGGTCTCAACCAGATCTGGGTCACCAATGAGCCTCTTCGCACGCCTCTCCATCGAATCCAAAGCAGAAAGGTGACATTTGGCTGCACCTGCCCAAATGTGAGAACAGTACTCCACACATGGCCGAACCTGAGCTTTGTACAAGGTTAAAAGTTGCCTCGGTGTGAAGTACCGCCACACTTATTTCAATGTTATCAACATTACGCCCAACTGTAGATTTAGTTGAAGAATGATGAGCATTATAACCTAATTTTAATAGTAAACTTGATAATTACGCGCTTACTTTGTCGTGAATTTGTAATTAATTTTATCGGTGCAAAGTAGATGGTGGCTCGGCGCCTCGGTTTCAAACGCCCACGAAGTTTTAAAGGTGACTTTGAATAAAAGCTTCACCCACACTGTAGTTTAAGTTGGCGTTTTATTGTAACTTTATATAGAGTTGAACCAGTGCCGGATTTATATTTTTTATCAGTGTAGGCCAATTTATTTCCGCCGCCCCATGTACCTTTCTAAAATAATAATTTTCCATTCATAGTAAGGAAGGCACTGAATTAGTCACTAAGAAAGTGCTTAAAAAAACAAGAATTACAATTTTTATCTATAATATCATCTTCTGAAATCTGCCGCCCCCAGAACGCTGCCGCCCCTAGGCCGCGGCCTATACGGCCTATTGACAAATCCAGGACTGAGTTGAACGTCTGTGACTAAACATTTTTACTGTAGTAGTATATGCAGCAAAAAAAATTATGAACTTAATACCCATGAGCTTAACGTTTATATTCCGGTTGCTAAAAAGTCGGATAATCAATAATTAAATGTAAAAAATGGAGTTTGGTTCATCAAAACTACTCGTATGTTTGAATTGAATCCATACTTCCTACATCCTTTGATCGAAATCAATACCAACAGCTTGCTGACATGGCCCAACCACCAGTTCTACTTCCTACACCCCACTGTTCGTCGACTGCAGCTATCGACCAACATTGGGAAGTTTATCAGGTTATGGTGAACTCTGGTGAAGTCCTCGGTTACAATGTTGGTCTGTTATTTATTTAGGATTCATTGTTTCCTCTTGGTTGAAAACTATTGATGCCCTTCACATTGAAGTATAATGTCATAGAACAGACATCTTGAACAAAATGTGTGTCCCACCCGGGAGGTTCGAATTTCAAAATTGAGCCTCCGTTCTCCTTTCAAAATTGAACGAATTCATTGAAGATTGAAGCCACGTGTCGTCAATGCATTGGGAGTTGGGACATAGTTACATACATTACATGGGATTCGGGGTGTCTGTTCTATACGCTATAGTAATGGCCCAATGCCAATGGCCCTTCATGCCAATTATATTGCGAATATTCATATGTTATGTAGCGAGGGAGTAATCTGTGTATAGCAATGTAGCTGGCTATCATCACACCATCCTGAAGCAGCTTAACATTAGTGTTCAGATTGTTGTCAAGTGTAAACTCATCGTAAGTAGAAAAAGCTGAGCGTGCTTCAGATCAAATTTTATAGGGCGTAATCCTTTGGCTACAAATAGTTATTGGAGCTCTCTCGCGATCAATATCGTCCTAACTCGCAGATTGATATTTGGCACAGTGATGATCCAACAGTATCAGCATCATCAGCATAACTACCTAGCAAACTACCTGCATCGGTGTTCCCTCTAAGCTATGACATGGGGTCCTTCAAGAAGCGGGTCTATTGTCATCTTCTTGGCCGGCAACGCGTTGGTGACACCCCTGGTGTTGCTAATGTCCATGGGCGGCGGTGATCACTTACCATCAGGTGACCCGTCTGCTCGTTTGTCTGCTTAAAGCATAAAAAAAGCATCATCGGTAAGACACCAGAGACATATTTTGGTTTGTGAGTCAGTTGTTTACCTCATTTTTATGTCTCCTTTCTTGGTCGGCAATGTCTTTGGTGTTACGGATGTCTATGGGCGACGGTGGGCTCTTACCATCAGGTGGAACGACCTAACCTTACCATCAGCTCGCTTGTCGGATGAAGTCGGCTGGAAAACTGTTATTGATTGGGTTGCTTACAAAATAGCTTAGGTTGTTTTTGTTTATTGAGATTCAATGACTGGAAGAAGTGTAAAAATACCACACTAAAAGTGTTTAATAAGAAAGAAGGTAGAAAGACAAACAAGTTTCCACCTCGTATTTCGTTAAAACGGTGTTGGGGCTAGCTACGCTTACAAATGAGACGTTCTGTCTCAACCCTTATAAATAGCAAAATGTATATATCGCACCTTTAGAATTGAAGTGGCTTATCTATAAATTAGAAAATGACTTTTATACATTTAACGACATAAAACATGTATTCTATGCCCAATAAATAATAAAAAATGCCCAATTCCTCAATTACATTTTTGGCATTTACCAAAAAATACGAATTTTTCATACAATTCTAAAGCTGCGAAAGATATTTTTATGGCGCTAAATGTATAAAAGTCATTTTCTTAAAATTCTTAGATAAGCCTCTTCAATTCTAAAGGTGCGATAGCTAAAGCTAGATCTCTACATCTGTGAACTCTAAATAACCCTAAAGAAAGACAAGTAGACGAAGAAAAATTCTTACTTTCTAATGGATTTTTTTGTAGTTACAGATACATGATATTAATCTTTTATTAAATTATAGTGGATGCGGTCAGTAGCAAGGGTAACCGCTAGTAACAAGGTTTCTTGAGCGTTTCCGTGCTATGGAAGGCACATAGAGCTGTCGTCTGATTGTTTTGTTAACATTCGGTAGCGATCATTAACACGTTCGCTGCGTTGTGAGGTCATATTGGCTCACAGCGAACTTTCATCTGGTGCGGCGAGCAAAATAGCGTTCTTTCCCCTGGTGCGGAAGGCTTAACTTTGTGTATTTTTATCGTAGGAAAGAAATTTATATACCATTGCAATTGCCGCTTTAACGTGAACAATCCAAGATTTTCAAACACTCGTGAGCCAATTTGACCTCACCCGCACTTAAAGAAAATTGTTTTACCCTAGTGCGGTGTGAGGTCAATATGACCTAGCGCTCCGCGCACCTCACATCCGCACTGAACGTTGCGCTAGCGACATTTCGCGCGCTTAGTGTTGCGCTACGCGATCGATAAGGAAGACGTTACGTCGCTTTGAGCCATTTTTCACGCGTACGAAATATATGTTTTGCAACTTTTAATTTAAATATATTATATTAGTAAAGTAGTGTGGTTTTGTCGTCAAGTCTTATACCGGGACCAGATGAAGTGGAAAGAGTTACTTCATTGTGTGCCTAAACAGACAGTAGGATGAATCTATTAATCAAAAATCTATTTTTCTTTTGTTATTTTTCACGTCTGTGACTTACAAGGTTAAAAATTAAACTGTCAATAAAATTCTGGAAAAAATTGTCGAGTGCTATAATACAACAAAGGTGTTTCCCATCACTAATGTTTTGATATCTTCAGTGCGATGTGTGGTCAAATGGACCTCTCAAATTGTTTCTATTTTAGATGCTAAACGAAACGTGCGAGCTAAAAACGCAGCTAGGTATATATTGCTTGGTTATTAGTCTTTGACCTCAAAATAAAATATATTCAATAATAAATATCCCCATTGAGAAAAACCTATATCAAGACAGAACTGAATGAGGGCTTATTTGACCTCACGACGCACTGAAAAAAGGTCCTCTGTGAGTCAATATAACCTCATGACGCACCAGCAAAAAGTACACAAAAAATCGTTACGCAGCGAACGTGTTAAACCATGTCGGAGGCCTTTGGACGATATAAAAGCACTTGCTTTGATCACTAACACCACCTACTCGCATTGGAGCAGCGTGGTGGAGTATCGTCAGTTATCAGGAGAGACCTATGCCATGTAGCGGGCTATTAATAGGTTGGAGGCTGCAATACTAACAATAGTATTGCCTCCGAAGCGAGATCGATGTGATGTATTATTTATTATTACTTTACTTAAGTGCTTTTTAATAAATTTTTTATATGAATGTTAAGTCAGATCTGAAAGACAAATGAGCGACGCTCCACTGTAACAATATAGCGGCTGCCGAGTGCCGGCTGCGAGGTAGAATTGTGAGAGGAATACTTGACATGAACAGTTACTTTGATAAATAACCATCTGTTATTCGTTGGCGTTGAAATTAATCAGTTTGATTTGTAGGAAAAAATATTAATGGGAAACTTGAACTTTACTTTCGAACATTGCTTTACAGTTTACCTTGATAAGAATGGTTCGAATTCGATAAAATTAATGTACATAGGTACATAGTTAATTAAAAATTTACCTACGGTACGGCTGAATAACAGCTTAGGAAAAAACATTCGGCTTCTCTACATAGAGTTGTGAGAACTCTACCGCGAATGATGGAATAATGATTATAATTTTAATAGTAACATTCTTTATCTTCAATGATAACTTTCCCAACGATGCAACACAACAGTTAAAAAATATAATATCAATTCAATGAACCATAAGGTAATGAAATCATCCCCCTCCGAATTGTTAATAATATTTTTTGTACCCAATTAAATTGTATTGTAGTGTTGCGCCAAGTTGGTGATTTGATTACACCCCTGGAAGTGCAGGTCCCGGGGGCGGGGGCGTAACAAGTGGCGGCGGGACATGTGCGGCGCCCCCGGCCCATTCAGTTTTCATTCATTCACTTAACCCGTCGGTTCACTTCACTCGCCCTCGAACGGTCGCGGCGCGTAGGCGGTTTTGTGTCGAGACGGGAGCGGGTCCGATCGGAGTTTCGCGCGGAAAACGATGTTGTGGGTCTAGTTTTTTTTTGATTGAAGTAAAAATGGGCGAGCAAACGTTTAATATTCCGGACGAGAGCCTCGAGCAACATATCGTGACTTTGTTTGAGAAGTTGGAGTGCTTGAAGCGGGATGCGAACTCGAACAGTGATGGATTGTCTGGGAGAGTGCCGGCCAGGCTTGAGGTGCGGACCTTGTCGTTGTGGAAGGCGGTGGTGGCGGAGTGCGCGGCGTCCTTCCTGTACGTGTTCATAGTGTGCGGCGCGGCCGGGGGCGCCGGCGTCGGGGCCTCCGCCTCGGCCGTGCTGCTGGCCACAGCGCTCGCCTCCGGCTGTGCCATCGCCACCTTGACCTTGTGCTTTGCTCATATATCGGGTAATTTATCATCATGTTACGTTCTGCATGAAATGGATTGGGATTATTTTAATTACACATTCATCCTCTTTTTGATATCTAAAATGTATACCTACACGTGCTAAAACCGATGAAAGCTTAAAGCTCAGTATTTATTATTTTGCAGATAAATATTATAATTTTTTTATTATCATTTTATAAACAATATACATGTAGCAGTGAATGACCAAAGCTTTAAGCTGGTTAAAGAGCTCCAAGGGCGTGTAATTATATTCTATAAAAATTACGACTTAAATTAAGAAAAGAAACGCTGTTGACCCACGTGTGCTACCTGCCTCCTGCGTATTATTAATGCAAGCCGCAAGGTGCGATGCGCTTTGCACAACCTTGTAATCGCTAGGGTTGCCTAGCGGCCAATTATCCGCCATCATTTGTAAGTTATTCCTGCGCGATAGTGGAGTTAGAGTACCGGGATGAATAATCGCTCGGCTCGTAACACGCAGATGTTTTTAATCATGGCCTTTTTTGTGGTTGGCTTGGGATGCCGCGGGTAGTTAAGACAAAAAGTGTGCCGAGTCCTTGCCGAGTCGCGCTTATTACGAAATATTATTTCAGTTACAGTAACAGTATTATCGACTCTGTTGTTTAGCTCACATTATTAACTACTAATTTCTGCCCACAACTATGTCCGCATGGAACATTTAAATTATTAATGCATACGCATAATAATATAACTTTATTATTAATATCGCTTTTAAGCGACATAATCAAAATAAAACATGACGTACCTATCTACCTACCAGATTTCCAGCAATGTTCAGTAGTTTTTTTGCGGGATGCGTGACAAGCATAAAGAACATGCATAATAATTAATAAGTAATATTAAAAATCGTTAAAAGTGACCTACATCAGTATATCGCTCACCTAGTAATATCATGGCACATATGCAAAAAATGCGAAATTGAGTTTATATGATATACGTGTTTAAAAGTGCCTAATCTACATAGTGGTAAATATGTATTAATGTCTATACTAATAACCGAACCCATAACATCTGTAAAAAACGTAAACAGAACCCATAAATTAATTTTAAACATTTTTATAAATTTTTTGAAATTCGTTTCTCTAAAATATGACAAACAAAAGCGATATTCCTCCCTAAAAGTGGATGAGTTCAGCCTACCTACACTGTAGAGTGTAGACTGTAGTGTAGAACTCTCCTCAATAGTTTCCCGAGACTCATATCTACAGCTGTTGGACCGTTGCGCGTTGGGTGGCAGTCGGTGGACGGTAATGATTGAGGCCAATGGCAGGCACCCAAATGTTAATAGCCCTATGGTTTAACATTTGACCCTTAACGTCGTCTGTCTAGGACAATTTTATTATGATCTTTTAAATTTTGTGTACCTATAGGTACATATAATTATATTAAGAGTGATTGGGACCTAAAATGTATATGAGTCCTAAATAATATGATTTTTTCAGAGTAACCTATAAAAAGCTCTTTCGCACAGTAAAGAGCACGCTAAATTAATTTTATACCACTTTTCCATTCCTAGGTGTGCTGGAAGAGATTTCTTTTAGAAATAAGCATTGCCTATGTACAAAATTACTTTTATGACATTTTGTAACCACTGTTATACGTGTACATAAACTGTTTAAATAAAGTAAATAAATAAATAAAATTCATATAATTTTCATTACAACGAATCAGCAACCATTTAAATTATTTATTTATTATAATGAAATTGGACTATCTATTATAACAATAAGTTATTTAAATAAACGTTTTTACTGATCAATTAGAGAAAGGTTTTATTATTTCTTAATTTTGTGCTTCATTTATCAACTAAACATTTTATTGAACCAGTGCCAAGCCCGAGTTTTCGTTCGAATAGCTGGAAGGATAAAATAGAAGTTTCTCGTAAAACTTATCCATTCCGCTAAAGTTAAACTAAGCACCTGTTCTACTGAAATGCTTTATTTGGAAATGTTTTATTTAATACGTGTAAAGTTTTAATTGCACTATTTTTTTTTAATTAATCCAAACAATAATTGAAATATATTTATTTAGCTGCGTTAAGTGCCATATTCCTAAAATAGGAATGTGTTTAATACCCAGTGCCGGATTAATCACGTAGCAAGAGTAGCAATTGATACGGGCCCCCCGCGAAAGGGGGCCCCACATATTTTAGACTTTATACCAAAGAACCACTTTATACAGTTATACTTAAGAACCTATAGTAGATCAAGGGCTCTTTGAAACAATTTGGTATAGGCCCCGCGCTTGCTTAATGTTGAACGCACATATATCCGCATCGTCCGCCCCGGACGCTCCGTATGCGGATACCCTCGCACATATGTCCGGATTCGCCATACGGATTTTTTAGTATTGCCAACAATTTTAGCAGTTTTTTTACGCATTAGGAGAAACGTTTCATAGTAAACGAATCCTGTGAGGAGATCTCGCCTTCGTGTTTATACCTATACATCATTGTTTTCAGACATTCGACATTCCGAATGATGGTGTTCCTCAAATTGCGATAACTAACTACGTTATTGAAATATGAGACAAAGTCGAAAACTAATAAAAAATAATAAGTATCGTGTGTGTGTGTGTGGAAATTAAATTTCCCTCAAATTCAAGTTACAAATTAAAGTTTTCAATTATCTAGGTTCATTGACCATCATCCACCAAGCCGGAAAATAACGTATTGAATTTGCCGTTCAACTAACTGCCTTTTCAAATTGATATTATGAACCTAAAATCTTCTTTTTTTTCGAATTTGACTTTCTTCGGCCAATATGCAGGCTACTACAACAATTTTTCCATAGCTGAATCAATCTTAACCGTCTTCACCGTTTTTCACTAGAGGTTGGAAGAAACTGCAAAAATTGTTGGCAATACTAAAAAATCCGTATGGCGAATCCGGACATATGTGCGAGGGTATCCGCATACGGAGCGTCCGGGGCGGACGATGCGGATATATATGCGTTCAGCTTAATCCGACACTGGTAACACCAATCTTAATTTCGCTTCCAAACAGAGCGCTATGATAATAATGAATGAATGACGTTTGTCACAAGACTCACAAGTCAGCCATTTGTTATTGCATGCAAAATATATCACAGCATACTTTAGGCAACTTCAGTTTGGAACGATATTTAATATTGAACTGGGAATGCATACTGGATCTGAGAATTGAACTGATTTTTATGGCGTGCATGTACCTACATGTTACTTGCATTCTATGTGTGATCAGATCAATGAAGAAAACAATAATTTTCTTGTTCCTTCTTTATATATGTAAAAAAATTGACATAAAAAAGTGCAACACTTTAACAGACGATTTTGTACTTACCATATATTTTTTTGTAATATATTAAACAATTTATTAAAATAAAATAAAGTACTTACATATTGTAGCAACCCTAAAGACTTGTCAGAGGTGAATGTCCTTAATTTAAAGAATAGAACATCATGTAAAAAGAAAACATAAAACTATAGAGCATAGTTGCATCAAAAAAAAAATGTATCTAGAATATCTACGTAATTGAATTATGTGTAATTTTTTGTCCATTAAATTTTAATTTAAAAATTTTACACCATTACTTTTGTAGTCCATAACATCAACACGTGTTTCACCCTTCACCCTTTATCCACCCCGTCATAACCGGAACGGTGATCATCTCTCGGAACAAATTCAATGACATTTTAAATTATATGACACTCATAATGACAATACGCGTAGCCGGCCGACCGCCTCTTGCCCACAAACGACCACTAATTCTTCCCGGCTTAATGGTCGTGTGATGGGTACTAAGCGCAGCGAGGGAACATACGCACTGTTGATTAGCAGATGATAAAATAATTAAAACGTTCCCAAGAAAGTCTGGTCATTAGCGGTTTGTATTATGTTCGTCTTTAAAGCTGGTTAGTGCGGCTCGAAAGGCCAAATAATGCAAACTACTTTTAAGAAGTATTTCGCAACAGTTAAATAAATAAAAAATCTCTCGTTTGATGCTATAAAAGCAATATCCCTTAATGTATTCTTGTAAGCAGTTTCAAATAACTAAGATTTTACTAAGTAGTAAGTATGTACTTGAAATAAGTCTCTTAATGCCCTGTACTTCTCTTTTGTTTAAATATGCGATATGTTTTAAAATATAGAAGAGGATACAAAAACCCGAATTAATTGTACTACATTTATAAAATATGTTTCATTAAACAAGCTCACATACTTTAAAAATAACATTTAAAAGGAAAAGAAAGGTAGGGATACTCAGGTACTTGTTTATTAATACTAGGTAGGCCATTACTACAGATTTTTTTTTATTAATTTGAACGTTCTATTATGCTTTTGCTCTGATTTTATGCTATAAAACTATAGAGATAACATTATTTTTTGTTCAAAATAAATGAATCATATTACAAAGCGTGATACAGTGCTGTGAATGTTGGCGAGTTGGCGATAAATCTTTAAATCCATCCCGTAGGCGCTCGTCGCCCTAATTTCGCTAATGGCTGGACATCCCTATTTTAAGATTGGCTGGGAGTGACAATCGATTCATGGATGGTCTTTTCATGTCCGACATTTCTATTTATGTACGGTTTATTAGGTTAACTTTACGATGAAGATTACGTATTATATTAGCTGTAATCGAGTAAACATTTGTAATTGTGCTCAATTGCTTGCATATTTTCTTTGTTTTATTATTATTATTTATTTTATTTTATTTCTTAAAATAATTATTCCTTATATTACTTTGGTCAATAAATTATAATATTAACGTTTGTGCAATATCAATAAGTTAAAAACATGGAAAAGAAATTATGTTTAAAAATAAAATAAAAATAACACACAAAACATCATAGATAATAATCATCGGAACAAAATTTTAATAACAATATTATTTTAGTGAAAATAGGAAAACATCCAGTTTATTATAATTTTTATGTCATATTCATACGTTTGCAAAATATTAAGACGTTTGTTAGAGCTTCAATTATTCAGTTTTAATTTAAAAGTTGCTATTGTATAATTTTATGCGTCTTACTTTAGCTAGTACCCAAGCATTTACTCGAAAATTATAATGTTCTTGTAGATTGCGAAGAAAGCTTCGTATTATAACTGCTTTGTGCTCAGAAATCAATTTAACAAGATACCGTGTCTGAGTCCCGTGTCTTCGTTATTGTTTCAGACTAACGATCTTTTTACAACAAAACCAATAACTTCGCTTATCAGTTCTTGCCGCGAACCTGCTTGAATGAAATTTGACGGGTACAAAAATTTATTTCATTTTTCTCTTCCTTTTTATCATCAGTAGGTATACAAGCCAAACCTTCAATTGCACGACACGAATCTTCTAAATCAATGAAAAATTCTTAGCCAACATTGGTTCAAAACACTCAAAATCATCACAGTAATGTAATCTAATTGTGTTGAGATAGGTTTTTTTGCAACGTGGATTCTTACGATGTGTCCTTCACCCAAGCAAGTCTTAATTAAAGTGCTCATAGTAGGGGAGACCGAGGGGATTTGAAACAAAGGTGATTTGAAACAGTACCGATTTCTTGGAACTTAAAAGCGTTAGAGAGTTAGCAATGTTGCTTTTCAACCACTTCCCTCCACCCCCTTACGTGTCAGTTCGCGTTGGTGGCGTAAGTCACGCGGTTGTGGAGTTCTGCGTGCCATGTGACAAAAATCGTGAAAAGTAAGTTTTTAACGTTTTTTACGATGCCTATATTTTGATAAGGGTTTTATATTTTGGTTTAAGTTATATATGTTTCGAAAGCTCATTAACTAAAGATTTGGTATATATATTTGGTACAATTGATTTCTGTGTATTTGCTTCTTGATTGTGGATTAAATAAAAATTGGGAGGCTTTTTCTTACTGAGGAGATTTGAAACAGCCTGTCTCAACTCTCCTCGTTTTCAATTTTGTATCAGACAGTAGTCCATAAATAGCGGGCACAAAAAATTTTTTTTTTTGTTGATTTAATTTGTTTATTTTGTTTCAGCATGCCTTATGATTATAAAAGAAAGACTCAAAGAGGTATGGCGAGTCGCAAAATATATGATCTCGCAGCAGAAGGAGTAGATACCTACTTAACTGATATATCAGTACCAAATTAATAAAAAAGTTTGTTTCGTACTTGAAAAGTTTTATTTTACCAAATTCCTTTAAATTATATCATCATTTTTATTTTACGGCCCTTAACACTTCTCAAAATCATATGTTTCAACACTCCTCGACCCCTGTTTCATCTTACCTCAGTATGAGGGGAGTTAAAACAAGTTGACTCGTTATGGTAAAGTCGATTTTTCACCACAATATTTAACACTTACAATTTCTTTATGTTAGTCATTCGCAAGTGTAAAGAATGACCTATCGATTGGTACTAATATCATACGATTTCTGTCCATAGTATTTGATGTATGAAAGAAAATGTCAAAATTGTTTCAACTCCCCTCGGTCTCCCCTACGACGTGACGACCATTACAGTTAACCAATTTCAGATGGGATTGGAGTCGGGAAAAATTTTACAAAATTTTTTAGGTGGCTTAAGAACTTCAGACATTTGGGTTGGGGCACAAAGCTCTCTATTGTTCTGCCCTGGAGCAGTAGTACGCTTTAGGTCTTCTCACAAAGAATACAGATCCGTGCAGGTGGTATGCCAGTGGAACTAGCGGCTATCTATCTAGGGACTCTACCATTCATCACAAACTTAAAAACTCTAATAAATATATTATATAGCACTTACCATCAGGTGGGATTGTGGTCAAGCATTAACTTATTTGTGTAAAAAAAAATGTGTGTGTCAGCTCCGACGCACGACTGGAGTTTACTCCTTATTTACGAACGATTATAAAATATACATATAGATTAGTAAATGAGGGTAAATGAACGCATTTTTATATTACTGAAAGCATGTTTGATATTATACATATATTAATTAATTATTTAATTTAACGTGACGTTTTTATTTACACAAATTCACAATAATAGATTCTGTGTTACTAATTATGTACTAACATAACGCATAACGCACACAACGCATAACGTAACGGAGAAAGTTTGATTTTACTCGTATAAATTTTCATACCACGGGCTTAA